>JABMBR010010185.1:0-43445 GCA_018881525.1 Meteorus sp. PSUC_FEM 10030008
ATTGATAGGAGTTTTTGGGGATCAACAGAAATTGGTAAACTAGTTTGCATTAAACGCAGAATAATACCAATTACTAGTATCGGATTCCACTTTTTACAATTATTTACTAATTTTTGATATTTCCTTCTTTCCGTGCAGTTTGGTTTCCAATTGAGTATTATTCCGATATATTTTCAGCTGTTCCACATTCGATAGACACAGAAGAAAATGCGGACGTCGAAAACTCTTTCAAAAATACATGCACAGGTGGGATTCTTACTCAGACTGGAAGGTTGTTGACAGATATGAGATCTCCTTAGTGACCTAGCTTTGAAGAAAAAATAAGAACAAAAAACTTGAGACGGTCCATGACAACAGTACGAAGATTTCAGAAGATACATTGAAAGATTCAATTTTGACGCGGTCATCGTTCAAGTGTTTATGTACACACATATAGAACCTGCGTTCACATCTCTTGTTCACTACAGTCTGCGCCATGCCCTCTTCATTCAACAATGATCGTCAGTGGTCTCTCTTCTACCAAGAAGCTCTTCAGAAAAGGCAACGGTGCCAGTAGACATCATATCTACGCATGTCTTCCTCGAATAAAAAAATTTTCAAGTGTTCATATTCTCTTCATTATCATCATCATTATCGTCGTCCTTATATATTCCCTCGATTTTTTTCTTTGAGTTGTCTTGCGAGTCTTGAGAATTCAAAGGGCTATATGAGGACCACCAATGCTGCTGTTGTTCTGTCTTTCTCCCGCGTATCATTTTTTCTTTCTCTCTATTAGGGGAATGAAAGAGTGAGCTCCGCTCACGCATATTTCTCTTAAACAGTGAACAAAAAATTGGATAAGAAACATAGGAAGTTACATATTCCCAAGAAATGTTGGGCAAGAATTTTATTTATCATATTAAGTCATTAATATTCAGCTCAAAATCATGACCTCGTTTTTGTTATCGTTGAAAAATAAGCAACATTGATCGGTTGGAAATAAAATATCTTTACACCACTTATGCAATTCTGTCCTTCCGGGTTTTCTGTAAATTTTCTGCCGTATGAACATCGATTATAGAAAGACTAAATAAAACGGGGGAAAGACCGGAATATCTCGTGTTAAGTAGGAAACTTACTCTCTCACTATTTATGAACATAAATTAGGTTTGGGAATTCTAAGCATTTATTGAAATTGTCAGTTTGCCACAAATATTATCCGGCTGTCTTGTTAATGAGGAGAACGTAAATTGTCAGTGACATTTTATTCATTATCTAGAGTATTTCATTTCATTTTTCATTTAATTATATTCGTATTAACTTACCATGGTACATCTTTAATTGAGTCTACCAAGCATGTGTAAAATGCTACGCACTCAGAGTGCACTTTCGCTGCCTTTGTTCTTCTATCTTCATCTTCTCCTTGTCCTTGTCCTTTTTCTTTCTTGTCGCCATTCTCTCCCATTCCATCCTCATCGCCTTCCTGTTTTAATTTAGTACCATGCAAATTAAGTTCCCGTGTACTGTCCAATAAATTGCCTCGACGAAAACCGCAACTCGATGAATTTCTTCTCTCTCGTCTCGACACCCACATGCAGACATGTTAGAAAATGTGTGTCGTCATAAAAGTCTGTGTTTTGTATCTCCAAATTTCTATTATTCATGATATTAAGAAAAAGAGCGCAATTGTATATAATTCGGCAGCATAATCCTCTTTCAATTCGCTATTATGGAAAATATCAAAAAGTGAAAGGAAAAATTATGAACAAAATTTTGCAGACATCGTCACAGGTATATTTATCAACTTTGTTTGGTAATATTGAAACGAAATTGAGTTATCCGTCATCAAAGGTACAAGGCCAAATTTGAAATTAGATGACTGCAAACAGGTAACCCGTCATGTCAAGGCAGATCATATTTGTTAGAAAGTCACGAGATTTTGATTTCCAGAATGAAACGTGATAAAGCCTATGCTGACCATGGAATTGATGAATAAATGAACGAATAAAGATGGCGTGAGAATTTATATATTCGCTTATGACGTGATAAACGAAATTTGATTTGGAATCTCATCACTGTGAAAATCATTTTACTGAAGACGAGCGTTTGGTATCCTGGAGCATACCAACTTTAACATTGTAACAACTCATAATTGAACTGTAACACCTCGGATCTATACACCAAATACGGCTTGTACCAACAAGCTCTACTGATTGTGAAGAACTAGTCAGGTATGCAGTATCTTGAATATAGTCTCTTGATTGAGCACTAATTATTCGCCCTACCAGCTTATAGAAGTGTAATATATTGATTGATGGTTCTAGGTTTAGCATACACTTTCGAAATCTTTCGATGAATGGAGTTGGCAACTCCCGAAGTACCTAGATAAACCATCAACATACACAGCATATAACACGTCAGTGATACCATTTTTATTGAAAATTTTTAGAGGGTATCTGGTTGACGTGATGAAGTGAAAATAAATTTTGAAGCTATTCTCCTGGTTGTTTAGTCGGCTCCTTTTTACGCATTCATTACATGAACTCCAGCATGATAAAACTATCTTGACACACGTACAGTTCCCTTTTTTGACCTGTTTTCTCCCCCCTTCCATTCGTCGTGCGTTAGGTCTTATGATACTAAACGCAATATTGTATAGAGCTTCAGCAGGAATTAAACCAGTGGGCATTATGAGACCACCGAGTGCCTGTGGGATCTGCGACTCGTGCACTTTCGCCGCCACTGCGTGTCTGCAATCGTTTTGCTTATGGGCCTTATGTCAAGTTCGTCGACGAGTCGAGCCGCAGGGCGGGGAATTTTGCCAAAAACGATGCCGCGGACGAGGGATGAAGGGGACGCTCGGTGGAGCGCGCCCAGTCGTGCGTTAAAAATGAAGACATTCAGATATGGAGATATGATTCTGTATAAATCACTGTTGGGCCTTGTGCAAGTTTGAGCGCGCGGTCAATCCATGACCACGCGTGCGCTCTTGTGCTCCCACCACCTTCATGCATACGTATTTCTGAGTCTGTGTGTACTTTTCTCTCTTTATTTTTTCACCGCTGATGGCGGATGTGCATTCACAAATTCACACCTCTACCAGGCGGCATGTCTGTGTGCTGTTAACACTTGTTTTATATTTTTATTATTGTGAATGAAAATAAATTGGAACGTGGCGCGTGAGGTCTATGCTCTTTTCAAGTTATTTTCTTCTCTTTTTTCTTTTATTTCAGTTGTATATTTGAAATAGTGCGCATATAGTCGGCATCTATCAATAGTTTGTTGATATACATCCGATGTTAATTGTTAACCAGGGTGGTCAGCCTTGTCGCTAGTTGAAGACGTTTCAGGTATACAGAAAAATTTCAGACATCTTCGATTGAAGTTTATCAATAAAAATTTAATCTTGTGTGGAAACAAAGAATAGTTTTCTTTTCAGCTTTCTTGCAATGTGATGTAAACCCTCACCTATTTCGTGAACCCAACATTTTTCCAAATATTATACAACCTTTTTCCATATTGTGTTAATTGCTCCTGTGTTATATCAACATTGTGGAACCGCTTCGTCTCCTCAATGGGCAACAGCGTGAAATATGGACTAAATATTGCAACAACTCATTTTGGTAGTTTATCCTTCATAATATATCCAAATAGAACACAACCCCTCGAAAAAAATACTGGTCGATCATGAGAAATTTTATCTCACTTATCATATCAAACTACAATATCACTTATGATATGACATAACCCTCACAATGATTTCGGAATATTTTGTTTGGGATCGAAACAGGACTGAATGAAAGAGAAAAGCACGATAGATTCATGGGCAGGTGTGAACAGAAATATCCATCTTCATCCCAACAGATGATTGCATCTCTGACCAGTTATCAATTGAATTGGAATAGAAGGAGAGGTTTCGTATCAATCTGAGGTTTCCTCAAGTTTAGTGCAACATCTTCCCATGAATAGCTTTTGAGTTCAATAAAATCAGTTTGTGATTTTTTTGATCCACACTTTAGGATAAATGTTAATAAACAGTATTATCAAGTGTGCATTACCCCCACATCTCCCACCCCTCTCATGCATTAAAGTGCAGATATATTTATGCTTCATGGTATGAAGCGGTTCATTAAATGGCGGCCGAAGAGTACATCCCCGCACGGCGGGTGGTAAACGAGCTCGCACTATCATTCACTTTTTCCTCTTCCTCTTCATCTCCTTCTTCTAAAACCTAATGGTGAATAGTTGAACCGCCACTCCATTAATTCCCTAACGACCCATCTCACGCAGATCCTCAAGTGATGGAAAAAAAATCCTCGTTGAAATGAAGAGGAAAAGATATACATCCAAGAAGAAAAAAAAGTCGGTGATACATTTATATTCAAGTGCACCCAACTTGCATAATCCAGAACTAAAAGTGAATGACTATGTAACTTTTTCACTAGCTAATGACATTCAGAGTATCTTTTCTCCCTAATTGTTCGCTGATGATCAATACATTTATATATTTATAGCATGTCATACAGACATGATACAGATCAAAATGGATTCATAAGATCGAGATGTCCTTTATGGATATGTGAGATGAACCTTATTAAATAGAATGATATCAAAATAATGATCGGGAATATCAACATAAGAGATATAATTCTATTCATTGTGGGAAGAAATATGATGTAATGGAAACTCTCATTATGATGTACTGTTTGACCAGTCAATTTGAAGATTGTGGGAATATTCAGTGTACTTGTTTATCGAAATCACAGTCTTTTGATGGAATTACAATCGAATTAGAAGTGTTTGAACTGTTCGAATAAAATTTTTTGAGAAAAGAAACTGAGAGAATAAAAATTATATTGCTCCATATCGATCAGTGTAATTTTCTACATTGAGAGAAAATTGTGCGAATGCAAAGTACTCTCCTTATAGATTTGCAATCAACATGCAACACCATTGATGAATTGAATAAAGTTAGCATTTATATACTCAATCACCGAAACGATTTCAATATCTCTTCACTTGGAACAAAAAATCGCCAAGCATTCTTCCATAATTTCATAATTCATATGTTTCATATCTGTTTTTCAGTAATCAATTCCCATACAAAACCTTGATGGCAATACGATGGAAAATTTACGTGACGATGTGGACAAATCCCTTCAGGACAATTTCTTCTTCCTATCCTCTTTAATCCACAGTTGCGTATATACCGGTTCTCAACAATTCCACCTTACCACTTTGCATTTATATGAGACTCACTTATACGCGCAAAAGTCCAAGGGACATTCGTGAAGACTCTATGCGTGCTATAGAGGCGTATACAAGAGGAAGACGTCGAAGAAAGAGGAGGAAGTTTTAAAGTTGGTATGTGTCGGCATATTGAGTGCAGAAAGAGATTACGAAAGGCAATGGAAAAAGGAGCGCACACAAACATGAGCACATGCACACGCACACTATAATATCGTAGATGAATTATGTTAAACGCCTGTTTAAATACATGTTCGCCTATGGGGATATCCTCAAGTCACGAGGCACTGAGCGCAATTCGTCTTCTCGATTTATATTAAATAGCCTCACGAATGACCCAACATAAGGCCGCGAAACTTCTACTCCCTGTAAACTACATGCATGGGAAGAACTGTGTAGCACTTGCCAGATATCCTTTGCATAAAAGAGTTTTTCCTTCATTCAAAGCAGGTTGGACTCTCCAATTTACCAATTTGGGAAATGTATTACTCAAATCATCAACATGAAATTGTTAACTTTGGAACGTTGATTCTTCGATAGTCTTAATTTTTACAACCGTTGGTAGAAACTTTCGAGCTGAATGGTCTCTTCGGGGTGAGTTTGCGATGTTCTTTCAGTTATGAAATTCATAATTTACGAAGTGTCATTATTTTTCTGTTTAGTGGTTCAGAGTGAAGAATGGATTTACTTTCCGAAACCGTTAAACGTTGTAGGTTCAATACTATTGTGAAAAATTCATCCATGAGCAGAGATTATGAATCTCAATATTAAAAGATCTCCCATCCCGTCAATCAATCAGGTGTGCTTAATTACTTACTTGTGATAAATATCCGTACGATAATTCGTGTACTGTTGCATTCTGGGAAGGGAACGGGAGAATATTCTTCTTCATGTCTGATTGTCCGAGCGTAATGGGTTTCGCCAGCTCGGTATGAAATTATTCTTCTCCAACGATTCTGATCGTACAGATGATTTTTTGAGGGATCTCGTACAATCATGTTCGCAGTTGTGGCTTGTGTCCTTTTTCTGCATATGCTCGGATCAAATCAGTGAAAGTAATTGATGTCTTGTGGATGTTTGATTAAAAGTTCATTCACAATAATAAATTTCAGAGAAATACTTTGCGGAATATTTTACAAACGATTTGTTCTCCAAAAATTTTTGTTAATCTTTATTGTTCCCTCATAATATTCTAGAAATAGGTATAAATTGATATTCATCAAGCAACATATTTACCCTGATGATCAATTGAAATGATAACAAAAAAATAATTCATTGATATTTGAAAATAATCATTTACGACGCGATAACAAAACTTGTTTATGAATTATAAATATTGTTATTCAAGTTGGGGAGGAGACAAGAAAACAATTGTGAAGTGATGTTCTATGTTCGGCATCTTATGAAGTACATATCGTATCAGGGTGGTTGGTGGCGGTGGTGGTGGTTATAATGCGGTTCTGTACGTAATTACCGCGTCGCAGTGAGAAGCTTTATGACCGCGTACAATATAGCGGAGTATTAATTTTCTCTCGCGCAGAGAGAAGTCATGCCGCCATAACTACATGTACACATACACGTGTACCTGTGAAGTTGAAATAAAACAGAGATAGAGATGAGAAAAGATATAGCTGCGGGGGTGAGATAGCAAACGCTTGCGCGCATCACCATATAATACATCGCGATATCTTGAAGCGAAACTCATACCGAGAGGCAAATGCACTGAAATTCAAATTAATTTTGCATCACCAGCAATTGAAAATAAAAGTATCAAATAAAATTTCATATGGTGATTTCATTCTCATTAAATATGTACTAGAAATACTCGATTGGTGTAGTAATTTTATGATATTTGAAAATAAATATTCGATTTTGGTACTACGAAACTCTTTCTGCTTGCAGAGTTTATTTTTATGTGCGCATACATGTTTTGTTTCTTCTTACATTACAGCTCTTGTTTTCCGCATTTATTCATTACATAACTGGGATGGATGTGCGAATTTTCACCTACGATTGAATCAAAGATAAAATAAGACTAAATTGAATCAACTTTCGTGTACACTCAAAATTTAAGCTCAATAATTAGAAGATCTGATGAAAGTAGTTCATGATGTAGTAGTTGTTCATGATGTGTTAATGTCCGATATCGAGTCGCATCATAACTAGAAGTAAAACACTCTGAAAAACTTGATCCATTCTTTGGTCTCAAACTTATTCCTACGTTGATAATGAACATGACTGATCATTCTATGAAATGGTTCGCGTCAGATTGAAATTCCAGAGAATTTTGTAGTCAAAAGAGGCAATGAATATAATTTCCTCTAGTCAGTGAATGGTGAGTAGTGCGGCATTAAGTTTCTTTCAAGCCGTTCCCACGTTATTCAAACTGTCAGTAATTGATATAAAGTTACTGGAGTTGTCGCTTTTTTGCTTTGTGAAATCTGCTTAGTTGTTTTCGGTAGATGATTATAGAGCTACCACTGTTAGAAATTTCTATTGTTGAGACAAGTGTTGTGTTTCCTCATACATGAATTGTTTTGTCTTCTGGCAGTTACCATTTAATTCGAATCTTCTTTCACTGTACCAAAATGAATTCTAGTCAGCCAACATTCGTATTAAAACGTCGTAAAATTTTATTAACTGCTGTAAAATCCCGTCTACATTCTAAAGAGATTCGTATCTAATAATTCCCGACTAAACCTCGATCTAACTTGAAACGATCCGTGATGCAACGATTTATGAAGAAATAACTCCATAGAATCTTGCGACTAATCTTGACATAACAAGCAAATCCAAAATTTTACGTTCTAATCTAATTCATCGATATTATCACCCAAATCCTCTCAATGAATAATTTTTCGTTAAAATACACAAATGATTCATCTCCATTTTTTCATTCAAGCAGCATTTTGTTCGTACATGTTCTCATCCCTCTGAAAAATGTATACATACACATACCAGTACCTGTTCGCAGATTTGCGCATGTGCGCGTTAGTGTGTCCGATGCGCGTCCGATAGGGCGGGACACGAGCATAAACAATTGTGCAAGGGCCTCGCCCCTTACTCGCAATGTGCCCATGGCCCAAGACAGTGAATACAGCTATACATCTGTATATGAAGAAAGAGAGAAGGAGAAAAAGAGAACTATAGAAAAATAAAACGAGAAACGGAGAAGGAAGGAAATAAAAGGTGGAGATGCGCCGGTGTACGAACGCGAACCCATCTCTTTTGCTTGCTTCCTCTTACTTTTTTTATGAAGTCTCCTCTTGGAAGAGGACTCTATATCTTCCCTCTACCTCTATACACGCTGCCAAACATATGGGTGTTTATACACATATATAATTGTGAAGGGTTCTTGTGCCGCGACCTGGAGAATATCGAAACGCGTATGGGTATACACGAGCGATGTATTTTACAGACCTATGGGGGTCTAGGAAGTGAATGTTAGCGCGCGTGACAACAATAACGAAGAACTTGCATTTATCTGGAGGCAGAGCAACATAGATTCATCGTTCTCACAGTTTATTCATGTTGGTATATACTGATAAATAAATTGAGTGTTCTGCTATCTTTCTGTCATCTAAGCAATTTTTGTTAGATCCGAGAATTATTTACGATTACACCAATAATTCTAGATGTTACATCACAAATTCATGTGCAATTATTTATGAATGATAATGGATGTTCTATGGGAATGCGAAACGATATTATTCAGTCGCATATAGGACTGTATTGAATCATTTCGTTTGACAATTTGCCGTATTTTTGGTAGCTAGGAAATGTTTGAAGTAAGACTTGCTCTATCTATTGACTGTTACGTCGGCTTTGTTTATGATTTCATGATCAGACCCAATGTGGTGTTGTCGCTTGGAGACCCAGTTCTGGAGAAATCTCACCCGTTTTGAACCATCATTTCGCATGATCAGAGATATAACTCATATCATCACAAAAACTGATTGAACTTCGGTCGATTCTTCGATTGAGTACTGAATAATTCCTGAGAAGATTGACATAGAAATTGTGCAGTCAATGACCGCAAATCGAACTGAGAGTTCACTATCATTATTTCACACCTGGCCGTCATTGCGACCCAGCACAGTCACGCAGCTGTTTCTCAAGGATTCAAAAATTTCGAGCACGTACGAATACGTTTAGTGATAATGAAAATAGGAAATATATCACTTTTACTATCTCTAATTTTAAACAATTTCGATGTCTTCGAGTATCATTCACCCGAACGAATAACCCCAAAACATTCAATCACTTATAATCCGCGATTATGAGGCCGGCGTATCTTCAAGAGAAAAATTTTCATATGCATTTAGAAATATGTGTTTATTCAAGGGTGTTTCAATAAAAAGATTACTTGTGAAGCGGATATCTTATAAGAATTTATAAACTAAAATTGATATCGATCGAACGTAAAAACAATTTGAAATAACTACCGTTGGCACGACCACCACGAATAATCCACAATACCCATCTTATAAATAAATACCTTTCCTAGAATGTAACCGTATGGTGTGTCATCTCGTTATACGATTTTCACGAGTAAATAAATAAATAAAGTGCCGTCGTATATTTAACACTGTGTGGCGACGAGAGTCGCGCGCGCAAGTGCCCTCGATATGTCGCTGGATAGCGCTAACAGCAGCGAGTAGAGTTGAGAGTAGAGATTAAATGCAAAAGGGGGTGAATAGACATAGAGGTGTCACTTATGTGTTTCTCTCCATGCTTTTAACTCAACGACGAAGACGAAGTGTGGTTTCATACTAAAAGACTAACTGTTAAGGGTAGCTGAAAGGTGGAAGTGACACAACACGTTGACTATATCGACGTAGCCGTGTGCACCATGCGATAGCACAATGCTGCCATGGAGACTCGATACATGGGTATTACCATGCACACGGAATTTTAATTGGCTATTTGTTGCGGTACTCGATCCACGTAGTATTTTTATTTTCTGACATTCTTTTTCACTCATTTCTGTTATTTTTTTTTGTCTTCAACAATCTCTACCGTGCCGCTATTGTTCTTACTCGGGAGTTTTTTTGGACAAACATGGGAGATAGGAACTTGCTGTCCATCCATTCATTCATACTTTTTCGAACTCTGGATTTTTATGTCGATATTTTTATGTTTGACAGTTCCGTGGGAAAATTTTGAATATTTTGGATTGAGATGTTTTTTAATCAAGAGGAAAGCAGTTCACGAAACAATTGAAATTTATTTTGGGAATAATTGATGAGGAGTTATTGATTTGAATTTTTGGTTTTGTTTTCATTTTCATACAATGATTCAGAAATTCGTTTCAAGCTCTCTCTATCATTTTGAATTTCCAATTTTATCCGTTTTTGTTACTTCGGAAATATGGGATTTTCTATTTCGTTACCAAATCAAGGATGCACGAACATCAATGATTTCAAATTGGATTGTTTGAAGTATACAACACTTTCCTTGGCCGGACTGATTAAAATATGGTTTCGTTGGACATTCAAGAATTTCACTGGTCTGAACCGACATTTTCAGCCGCACAAAGTGCTGGAATTATGTGACATGGGTGAGAACCTTCGACAAAACGTCCTCTTATGAAGATAAAAAACCAAAATCCATCCATCCGTCAGGTATTAGGCAGCCGAAGGCAGACTAACTCAAGTGAACATGCGAGAATCGCATGACAGCAATCCCCACATCAAATCAGGGGCTGAAAACTCATTACAGTTCACACATGGATTCACAAATATAATGATGTCTCGTTCATATTTTTGTTGTGAGTATTCGGAATGTACGAAAATCAAACTAAAGTCTAAACATCTCTGGATGCTATTACATCATTCATCCAGATTCGAATGCATCTTATTCCTGAAACAATCCATTGTTTCTCACGTTTCATAATGCCAGTACACTATTGCGATTACAGAATGGATAGGGGAACGGTTGGTGTTCTCTTCCTTTTCTGCATAGATATTCTACAAGTGGTGACATGATCTCACTCACTTCACAGGATCCAAATGTACCAAGATGTCATAACATGATACGATGAATGGAACCGTTTTGAAAACTGAGAAAATTAATTCTCCAATAAAAAATGATTTTCATATTTCCTTCCCATTCTTATCGCCGATGTTGCAAAGGTAAGAATATAAATTTCATTAAATTTAGAAATGTCCAATTCAATAAACCGATTAAAGGTAGATCACTAATTCATCGGTGCATTCGTTTGGAGATATTGATCAGGGTGAGCCATATAATTGCGGGAATATTCGTACATTATTGGGTCATATATTATTTGACGAGATTCAATAACTTCTGTTGTATTACCAGTATGGTCAGGAGGAATATATTGTATGTGTTAGTGGATGCGAATGGTGGCAAGATTTTATCGCGTATGGTTACAGAAGGAAAAGAGAGTGGAAGAGAACGAGTTGGCTGAAGAGAATGAGTGCAACTGAGAAAAAGTTAAGGTCGTTAAAGTGCACACAGTAATATTGATAGCATTTCATCCAGTGGCAACTGATGAATGGCAGTTTGGAGGTTTTTGACTCCATCATTTTTGTTTTCTCGAGTTATTATTCAGTAACAATTCGAAATTTATTGTAGTTACAACATAGTAAGATGAGCTATGAAGAAGATGGGAATCTGAATACATTCGAGGAACGAATCTCGAATCGATCACAGAAATATAAGAAATAAGGGACTCGGTACTTTTATCTATTTTTAATTCACCTCATCAGTTTAATTCAATCACTCTTCATATAAATCGAAACCCAAAGTTTTTGAGGATGTCGTTAATATAATCAGAATCATTCTTAGGGAATAGAATGTATGAGTGCAGTGCGAATGACAATTTGGGTTTTCAGAGGATTATAATGTCTACAATGTAAGGGATAATTATTTATTGGGGGGAGCGAAATGGAAGCATCGTAGTCGAATTGGTGCGATTGGATAAGTCAGTTGTTATTTTTTTCTTCAAAATACTCCGTTTTTATGACTCTACAAATTCTTCTTTAAATGATTGATGTCAAAATCGATTCAAGAGTTTTAAAAAATTCTGGGATGTCACTTGAAGTCAGCGCAAATTGTAATTTCGATGCATCAACAACGTTGGGAAGTTATGATGATTGTGCCAATAAAAGAGACAACGAAACCAAAAATTCAAGTTTGATGATGTGGGATAGTTTGTCAAGAAAAATTATCCTTTGCATTCTTTTCATATTCTATGGCAGATTACTTTTGGATTATTCCCGATATTGTTGTGATGTGTTATTCTGTCTCCCTTTAATTCGATAATTGTGACATTAATCTGTACAAGTGATGGGACAACCTCGAATTTATCATATACTCTGGAAGAAGAGAATTCAATTCCACTGAAGACGCAAATCAATAATTTTTTGACAACCTCTCCCTACTGTAGACTCAATATCAGTTTTACTTCATTGATGATCCACAACGTTACGATGATGTATTGGATGTTATTGTACCATGTGTGCAAAGTACGTTAGTCATTTATCATGTAGACTATATCGAAGTAAACAAATTCTTCACTAGCATGAACGGTTTCAATCTGTTTTCTTTTGACTCTTCACCTGTTTTCATGACATCCAATAATTGTAGTGGATGTAAAATGAACAAATAAGAATGTTACAAAATTTGCATAACGACTGGGAGTTGGGAAGGTGTACCTGAACGACATAACTTGTGCAAAACTGGTCCATATGTACATACACATGCAGGTATCCCAAATGAATGACCGACCACCCCGTTTGCTTTGGTAATCTGACGACAGAGAGGAGTAACGACCCATAAGTTATTATTCGCAATTGATTTTATTGAATGATCGAATAAACACTCAGAAACCATTGCATGTTTATATGAAACAACATGAAAAAAGTTTTTAAATTGAATTTTGTTGATGGAAATGAATTTTTTTTTCATTAAATGAAATGACAATCGTTTTCGTTGACAGGTTATAAATCGTTTGATGTGCAAATTATAATTTTTATTATATACGGATGCAGGAAGTATATTAAATGAACCTTTCATCGCATTCCAACGGTGCCGCTGCAACGCCGAATGATTTACCGATCAGACATCGTTGCGGTGTAAATTTCACTGTGGAAACCTGCTAAGAAGCCAGGTAACCACCACAGGGGGTTCGTCTGCAGGCAACGTGCCTCACATTTTTTTTCTTTGCATATTATATTTACACATACACCCGTTTTTTCATGTTCCGAACTATGAGATGGGACAGAGAGAGAAAAACCTCTAAGTAAGTTTAATGTTGGATGCATTGGTGATTTTTCTTGGGATTTCATCGAGGTATTTTCCACAATGGACAACACTGCAGATGATCAGACGGCAGTGCCGAAGGATATTGTCGATGTGGTAGGTCGATTATTTCCTTCTTCTAATAAAAAAAGAATGTCTCCATCCACAATTTTCGCATATGGAAAGAACCTATTGAATTCAGATTCGTAACAAATTTTCTTTATTGAATGCTAAATTGATTTCATTTCTTCATAAAATTGCTCAACCGTATGCAAAATTTGAATAATGAAAATTAATATATCGGGATGAGCCAGACTTCGCATGCTATTATTGAATAATGACCGGTTGGAACGATGACCAATGAAATAGATACTCTAAATGAATTCTTCGCCTACTCAATTATTGATTGCATGTTTCGATACCCTTTATTTATTCAAAATTTCCTAAAAATTCTTCCTACAATTCTTGTAAAAATATGAATTTTGAAACATCTGATGAGCACTTCGTTCATCCAGATTAAGACGAGAATCTTCCAGCATGAAAAAGCAAAGAAAAAAAACACCAACAATTAAAATTCATTTCTTTTTTTTTCTATTGTTATTTCAGCGCGAGCGTCCTATTTTGACAACGACGAAAAATGCTTTGATAGGGACTCAGTTGGGCCCGTGCGACTCTTATCCACACCGCGTCAAAGTGTCGATCGTTGGTGTGGGAAAGGTTGGCATGGCCTGCGCCATGACGATTCTCATGAGGGTACTTGCCTCGTTTCTTACACTTTTTCATATTCTCTCTACAATACTTCCCCCCTTCCATTGCCAGAATTAAAAAATCTATAAATATATAAATAAAAATGCTTGGGCATGTTTAATGACCGCAATTAATTTGTCGGTGAAATTCAGAGAATAGCAAGCGAGGTCTGCTTGATCGACAAGAATGCAGCACGAGCAGAGGCCGAAGCTGAGGACATCCGACATGCCGGCATCTTTTTAGGTAATCCCCTGGTCACTGGTACATCGGGTAAGGAGATTCCCTAAATACTTATATTCCTTCCAGTCGCAACAAACAAACATACGACTAAAAGTTCTCCCACCTGTTACTTCCATATTGTTTCTTTCGAACTGTCACTTTCGTTAGTCGATTGAAATTTTGTAGATAGAGGAAAAGAATGCAACTGCGGAGCATTTAGTTCTCATTTTCTTTTCAAAATCCATTCCGTACTTTCCGTTGATGTGCTACTCAAATTCTGGAAGTGATTCAATCCAATATAAATCACAATGTAATATCTTTGATTCATTGTTGAGTATTTATCCCAGTTCAGTATAAACAAAAGGAGTGAAACATGAAATTTTCTCAGTGTTATCCATGACTCGGATATTTTATGGTGAGAAAATAAAAAAAAAGGAATTCCAAAGAGCTGGCATTTTCCACCTGCTTTTCACTCCTTCATCTAAAATCCCGATCAACTGTCCCAAGAAAAAAAAAACATTCCAGGGAAAAAATCGTTTAGTATTCCAGTCTTGGCTACTTTTTCCTTCTACTTCCTCATTTTACATTTTGATCAAAAGTCGCGTCGTCGATTGTGCGCACGATCGCTCGCGCACTTTGACGGATCACGCTCGTCGCTTCAAGTTATATCCCATCATGTTATGTGTGTGTTGGGAAAGATTCATGAAAGACTGGCATTCTACATGAAACGGTTGAGATGACAGTGGCTAGGACACGATTCTTCGGTCTGTGAAACGACACGGATGAGTGCCACAGTGCGACCACTACGCTTTATATATAAACTAATCTTGTCAACCGATCTTCAAACCGCGTGACATCCTGAACTCTCACTCCTACTTCTTCTTCCCCCATTCACTGTTCTCACTCACGTTGCCACACGTTTTGCTGCCACTAACGTCACATAATATAGTCTATCGTTTTACTCGAGATCATGCCAGGATTACTCTTTTAAATGTGTTTCACTTTTCAGTATAAATATAGAAAAAAGGAAAACTAAATAAAATCCCTTTGACTGCTTGGATCTTTATGTTCATCCATTGGTTCAATCACGATTTCCAATGAAACCTGCGGGTTGAAGTTCGTAGAAATTTTTTATCTTTCCCTTTTTTTTCCATTGCAATGGAGTGAAACGCTTCTCGATTCAGGTGCATCATAATCAAAGCAGATCTCAGACAAAAACTAAACATAGTGTTCATGACAAAGATTCTGATGATGATCGGTGTGTGATTTGGTCACATGAACGGATAGTGAATTATCAATGAAAATTTCTTCCTATATATAAATAGCAATGGGGAACTAAACTGTAATGGTGAACAGTTGTCTGATTTATAGAACTGGTAGGAGTTACGGATCCTCAACTGCTTCTTCAAATCAACCGTTACAGGAAAGGACATTAGAATATCTCTCATCTCCTCGTGTCTTCATTAAGTCGAATATAGTCCTTCCACATCTTCACTCAGTACATACATCTGTCTCCTTCTTTTCAGACATAACTATGGTAAAGGAATCAGCAGTGGTGATCATCTCCATTGGTGAACCATTATCAGGTGAAATGCCAAACATCCAACAGAATTTAGAAATATTCCGTAAAGTGATACCAGCAATAGCGAAATTCGCATGCAGTGCAGTGTTATTAATTACTACTCGGCCAATTGAGGTCATGACTTACATCACATGGAAATTGTCAAAGTTCCCATCTAGCCGTGTAATTGGAACTGGCACATTTGTTGATACTGTCAGACTTCAATACCACGTGGCACAACAAATGGGCGTTGCCAACAGCTCAATTGGTTGCATGGTCATCGGAACGCACGGTGATACTTCCGGTTGGTATGAAATGAAAAGAAAAGAAGGAGGAATAGTAATGATGAATCGAAATTTATTCTGATATACTTGTAATTGAGCAATTGTCTTTTTCATTTTGTACAATATGGAAAAACGGATGAAAATATCGACATAGAAAATATTTGGGTGTATAGATTGTATTTGAGTCCATTCTGGTCTGGATGAATCGTTTCAAACCGTTCCAAAATTTTGTCGGAAATCATATTGATTCGATTAATAGAAATAAGTATCTCGGTTTTCTTGATTTTCTCGACCTGGATAATGGTTTTTAGAAGTATCCCATATATTTTGATGAAATTTTTATCAATTCTGAATACACTAAACCATCAATGATTGATAATCATTTATCAATGATAATCCATGATTTACTGACTGTTGAAACAGAAATTTATTGTTTGTTATTCATCTCTTTTGCATTATTCTTTCTTGCAAAGTGTACTGTTGATGGATGTCAATATCGAATAATTTATGAAAACTACAGAATACTTTCAACGGTTTCATGTGAGACGTAGATTTTTACACAAGCAAGCATGCAGATGAATAAGTTCGACTTATCACATGAATTGAAATCTGTAGTCAAAAAGTCTAGAGGACTGCCATAGTAGTTGAGAAAATTTTATTGAGATAGCGATGTGATACAGATAGAAGCCAAACTCATTTGCCTCACAATTCATCTCCATTCTATCAACTGATTATCAAGTATAATACTATTCGAATGATGGAGTTCACTTCATTTCCGGTTAATAATATCAAACAAAAAGTATGCAAATGAATCTATGAAGTCATGAATACCTCTCTCTTATTCAATACATAATGAAAGATTTTTTAAGAAATATTTCATCAGCTCAACAGAATTGGATGTGAATTCGAAAACGAGGACATCTATGAATCTTTTGTATGTCATTATAATTCTGGACTGTTGATTGATATGCATAGTTCCTATTTGGTCAAGTGCACACGTGGCTGGAACGAAATTGAGGGAGATTAATCCGATGATGGGCGAGAAAAATGATCCGGAAAAATGGTATGAGGTGACGAACGCGCTGAATGAGATTGAATCAAAATTAAGCTGTGATATGGGTAAGAAAGGACCGAGCTGTTGGTGTTTGGCGCTATCTACTGTCGAAATTGTTGATGCCATATTGAGAAATACCAAAGTTGTTTTACCAGTCGCTACATACATTCATGTAAGTCTTCTTGATTTTTTTCCAACTATTTTACCAATAGTAATTAATTACGATTGTGAAAAGTATGAGAAAGTTCCAAAAATATGTACTGAATTGATTCGTTGTAAATGTTCAGATCGAACATTTTCCGATGTGTTTTGAACAAATAGATAAAAATAAGAAATTCTTGACTTTGCACTCATATCGTCTTTCTACCTTCGTGTCATTGATCCTGAACGATGAGAATACTTGAGGATATTTGAAACGAGTATAAAATCATTTCTTCGGTATTTTCATTCATTCCTTTTCTAATTTTTATATCCTTTACTTTTTCAAACTTCGTTAGAAGAATAATAACCTTGTGAGTAAACAATTCAGATTGTATTTGCAGAAGAAAAAAATGTGATTAGTAAGTCAATTGCATTCATTATAAATGTCTCAAATAGTAATTCTTGAATCGGTTGTGACAGGTTTCATTAAAATCATTATCACCAATCTTGTTCTACTTTCGAATCGTCGACGAAAATCTGGGTAGGTAGATAAAAATTTAACTGTCTGGATGAACTCGTTTCATATTTCATCAGAAGAATCGAATTGCTCATCATAAACTACGAACAACCAGTAGAGAATCACTTAGGAAAATCCCCAGTTCTGCAGCACAGAATCTTGCTTCTCAACTGTTCATAAAATTAAAAAAATCATGGAAATCAAATAGGTAAGCATTGTCAGGATAATTGATCGAATATTGAAGGAAATTACAGCAGTCTAGAAAATTTCGCCGGTCGGTTAATTAGAATGACTATATCAACGGATTCCAAGGTGATAACTTCGGAAACTCATTACATCGATTACTCTCGAAATTAACACTGATGTAAATTCTACTCAGTCTTCTTAGTCACGAAATGGGCGATGATTGTGACCATGTGAATAAGTTCTTGATAATATTAACTACAATCATTGTGTCTCTGTGTGTCTTTATTTTATGTTTTACTCCATCATTTCTATCAGAGTTGCAGTCATGGTACCGACAAGGACGTCTACATGTCTGTACCTTGTGTTCTCGGAAGAGAAGGCGTGCATCACGCATTGAGACAGAAACTTACTGAGCAAGAGAAGTCAGCAATTCAGGCATGCGCCGATGGAATTCGAAATGTTCTGCGTGAATGTGGTATTCTTCAGGAACCACGCGACAGTGATAATGATCATGATAGAGTGGCATAAAATATTCACCCATTACTTGATGATCATTTATTCTTCCATTTATTCATTCCTATCTCATTTTCTATATCAATTTATACTTTTTTGTCTTCATTGAACCTCCTCTTCCATCGATATTCATTTCAATCAATTTTTTATCTGTGTCATCCAATTTGTAATATAATATATATAATCTTCATAGTATTTTTGTGTTTCATAATGTAATTTGTGAGAAAAATGAGAATAAAAAAATTACTGACATGTATAGTATCTTCTAACAAGAATAAATCAAATCAGAGAACATTGAATGGGAACTAGCGGGTTCTATTTGTACAATTCCCTTTGGAGCTCTATCAGAAATGAGAATCTTCTCCCTCCCTTTCACTCTTCCTTATTCTTTCCTCATATAGTACGCTGTGTACATATATGATAATACAAAAAAATAAGTCTTTGCCTGCGATAGAACATCCGATGATCTATCATCAGTGGTTGTGTATATTCAAACATTGCATTCAATTCTTATTAGATAGAAATGAAAAAAATTATGGAAAAATTATTGTTGAATATCTAAGGGAACATGATGGGATATCCAATCATCGAAACAATTTAGAGGAATTTGCTCGTTCACAAACTATATTTGAGAAAAGATTAATTGAGAATGTACCGTAACGATTATTTGCTGTGTGTCTTGGACAATATTCGATGTGATTTATCATGGGAATAATACGGAAAGAATCGAGTTCGAATACGAAGTGTTACGTATGAAGTGAGAGCGTAATGAATGAATTGCCAGCTTCTTCTTGTGATTGATAGGAAAGATGAAATTTCGTACGATTCGCATTTTATCAGCAGTCGTTGTTATGTTATCCAATTTCTCTGAAGTACTGCAGTAAGCAGTTGAGGTGAACAGGGACTCCATATGTTATGTAGATATGTGGAGTAGCATTCGAGAGTCAATTGATTATTGAATACCTTGCATATTTGTGACGTTACCATGTACGAATGTCATTCACGAGTTTGTTGTGGTTGGATAGCCAGCAATGCGGAGTATTTTGTAGAATACATCGCGATTATTTGGTGCTATTTGCAGCATCTCTTTGAGTTCTATGTTGATGTGGAGTGTCACATCACTTTGAGGCATCAATCATGATTGAATGAGTGCTTTGAACACTTTCTCATCTATGCCAAATATATCATTGTGTAAGGTTTTGGATCAGTTTATGAGCGAGAATTATTGAACAGAGATTGACGTAACAGTCAATGTACTTTATTTCATCAATAACTCCTCTCGTGGAGCTGTGTCAAAGAAACTTTTCATTGGTGTACGAATGTAAAGTTGGTTTTAGGTCACCAATTGTCGTTGCAAGACACACTCATGAATTCATCATTATCGGAAATGAATACTAGTCGATAACGAAGAGTGCATTGTGATTGAGGCATTTTGCTGCCTTTTTGCCTTGTTTGAACCAAGATTGATGTTGTGATCGATATCTAGTCGATTTACCTCCACTATATAGTGAGTTCGGAATTCTTGTCCGATTTGGGCAAAATTTATTCTTGAGCGAATGGAAGGTATCACATGGAGATCATGCATTTGACACAATTGTGAATATGTTTGTTTGTGAGTTGTTTTATCCAGAAGAACTGTGAATCTGGCAGGAATTTGGACTGAAACTCAAAGTTAAATTTGAACTCTGACAATTATATCTACGTGGACAGAAAACGCCCATCGGCAAAAATGATTCTCTGGACGGAAAATGGCTGAAGAATATCAGCAGGTCCGTCAGAAATTATTCGAAAGTTTTCTATGAAAATATAAAAAGGACTTCGTTTCTTGACATGATATTTTTATGAACCATCAAAGTTTCTCCTTTCCTTTGTCCTCTGTGTGCCGTCATTACATTCGAAGATCGGTTGAGGATGAAAACTAATTATCAGTGAGTCAATAGTCAGCCAAGAAATGTTACCAACTACAAACTCTTGTCATGCAAAACGATCATACCAACGATGCAAACTACAATTCGAACAATCCAATTTTTTATTAATGAACACCTTGCGCAGATACCGGGAACATCTGTAACACCTTGTCGACGGGAGTCGACAAATCAGAAAAGACGCACGATTTTAAACATATTCGGGTTTCAACTCTTACAAAATATACTGAATCATCACTTTTCATTTGATACGATCGTGTTCTGATTATTTAAGCAACTGTAATGAGCGCAACGGAAGGTAATTCAATGTTGACTGAACTGTGAATAATGGTAGCATAATTTTTATATATATAGGGGTGACTGTGCTATTTCTCTGGTGTCCCAATTATTTGTATACTGGTGCTCAACATACAGCAGGAAACATATTCGGTGAGCGAAACCAACGAGCGTGCGAGAGTATAATCAGCTGTCCTCATTTCACATCTGGAACATAGGGAACCTCAATTTCCTCCTTGATGGGCACGAGTGAATTTGATCATTTCCTGTCAATAAAATTGATCTATCGATGAATCTACCAATTATCTATTTTTATTGTTCTTTCTTTCTTCATCAATATTCCGCTCTATTCCAATATGCTCACTTATACACTATACTCTTATACAACGAATTATATCATGAAAAAAGAAGAGAGAAATAATAATATACACTAACACAGTTGAATTTCCTCAAATTCGTGTGACGGAATTTATGTTCGATTGAGTTGAAATTCGGAAGTGATACTAGATGGGAGTGATCACAATGAGGCAGTCTATAATGTTTGTGGATGAAATAATCAGAACACATAAAAACATTAGGATGTAGCTTGTAATGTTTGTATCCTGATACATAAAACGGAAATTTCCCGTCATCGAAAAGGATGGTTTCATTGCAATTCTAGTACCGCATTCACAGATACGTTCACCAAAACACATTTTCGTTCTCACGATGGAATTCCACCGTATTATTTGGCTTTCTTGTGAATTTCATAGAGGCACTCCATGTCTTCGAAAAATGTTCCCGTTTTCCATAGTTCGAACGCTCAAAACGACGTCCAGCAAATTTGGTCTCCACCACTTACACTGAATTGGCGATATCAAAACGAGCAATGAATGATATTGGAGTATGAATAAAATTCCTCAAATTCATATTAATACAATCTATAATGGGAGAATTGCCGGTTTGTTGTCGCATTATTCATGAATCACTCCTTCCACTCAATCCCCAGTACGAATCCGCAGACACAGTTTTCATGTTCAATTAGAATTTATTCTTGCAGTTTCAACTTATGTCTTACGGAAGAGTTCTGAAATAGGGAACTCATGAGAATCCAGGTGTGATACTAATTTGATCCGTCAGTAATCTTCGTACATTACAAAAGCGATAGAAACTCTCTCGAACGCCACACAATATTCATCTATACCAAAAGTGATCGACTTTCTAGTTAATCCTTCACTTTCATTTCCATTTTATTTAAGTGCATGTGATATTTATTCCATTTCATTATAGTCTCCCAACATTCGGAACATCCCAATCGAATAAATGACGGTTTCGATTGTCTGTAATGAACTGCTGATCCGTTATTTTCTCACGAGTATTGGCGGCAAAAAACACAATGAAAAAATCTGTCATGATTCTTCGATCAGAATAGAAATGACGATATGAATTCAACTTCAAATGATATAAATGTTTTTCTTTTCATTTTGCGAACATTTAACCTCTAAAGTTACAATGAAAATATTCTTATAATTGAAAAGCCATGTGAGATTCAGAAATTGATCAAAAGTGTAGTTATCAGTGATGAAATGAACGACCGGAGAAGATCAAACGAGTCAGGAAATACAGCGAGTTATCTTCTAACAAAGCATAAGAATCAGCTTCTGGATATTCATCGGGTGAAGGTCGCGATCCTCGGTAGTGGTTATACAGGAGTTGCCATTGCCATTCCGCTTCTATTCAAGGTCAGTAATAAATCCTTCAATCAATCGAATAGAATGTCGATATATAAAGTCTTATTTCCATTATCTTCATTCTTCATCTTCGTGAGGCCATTGTGTTCAGTCTTTTCAAGCGATCATCATGCAACACGCAGATCGATCGGTCGATGGCCGAGTAATCTGATACTGGTCATCATCAATCTATGTCTTTTTATACTCTTCATCATAATCATTTTCTTTTCCTTTCATTATTCCTGCTGTCTTCTGACACTCCTGTATCAACGGTATACTGGGAAAATTTTTGAAATAATTCAATGTCCTACTAAATCAAAGTTTATGGTTCTGTCAACAAAGCTATACTCATTGTCAAATTAACAAGAACATTTATTAACAAGAATTGAGTGTAGCTGGAGTTATTTATGTTGAATACATTTGATGTAAATAGTAAAAATCGTGTATCAAACAAAAAAATGTGCTATGGAGGGATTTAAAGTCCGTTGAGCTTCTAACGCGTCACAATTATTCATCAGAAGCTTGAAAAAGACTTCTCTGTCATGTGAAACAATATGTATCGAGAGTATACCATCAAAATTCTGGTTAGCTCATATTTTTTAATTATTTCAATGAGAAATGCAAAACACATTAATCAATTGATCCCAATCTCGGCAGGCCTGAAATGATGGTGTTGTGATTACGGCTTTGAGGTCAGAATTTTTGTTTGGCTCATCCGTTCAAATTCCTCAATTAACACGATGAATTTTTATTAGTCAATATCGAATAGAGAAAAGAGTTTGTGAATTGGTATTCGAATAATCCACTATTGTGCTGGTCGTTATGTTCATGAAACGAAAATTTTCCGTCTGTCACACGAATCAGCAATCAAGCCGATCCGTTTGGATGAATCTGATATATTGTTATACCAGAAGACAACAATTAATCTTGTATTCATGGAATATGGATTTTTATAATGGTATGAAAATATTATTACCTTTGAATCCCTGCTGACTGTAAACATTTTCCAATCAGAGATGTACAAAGTTTCATCATCATTCACACACGAGAGTATCCAATCATTAATCATTCAAAGATTCTTCTGACCCTCCAATCAAATTTGTGATGCACATCTACTTGAATTTCTTCTATAATCAACGATTTTCCGATTTGAACAGAATAATTTCACAGTTTTGATTCGAACGTCAAGCCAATTGAATATTCTGATGCAAAACTTTTTTCTATCCATTGAATATTTATTAGGGCCTTAAATTGCTGTCAAACATGGAATTAAATTAGGTCAAATTTGAGAGAGATCGTGAGTAACCTTTTGACTTAAAAATTCATAATAATACAACAGATACCTTTTTCATCAAGGATAAGCCGAGTAATATGAAACCAACTTGATCCTAATAGTCTATAAAAGCCCATATACCAATCGATTGGATAGTCATGAAGTCTCGATTTCCCTGGCGATACATAGACAGTACACACCATAGGGTGTTCTGTTATGAATGTGTACGTGAATACGTGGCCTTCAAGTCTACCCCAGCGATCAAAATGGCGATGTTAATGAGTTGGATGGAATTGGATGCTAAAGAAATGGGATAAGGTTATGGTTGGCAGAGAAGTTCGCTTCTTGTTTCACTTGGAGGTCCTTATCGGATCGTAAGGCGAGCATTTACACGTCGTCTCGTGCGCCCCCGCGCTTGCTTCCTCTTTTACTTTTTTTTTTCTCTGTTTTTTCTTCTTTTTTGTTTGTTTGTTCGTAACATCTCTTGCTTATGTACAGACTGATTTATGTTTTTCACCAACATGAAGCCTGAAATTCATGCGCCTGCAACACCGCGTGTCTTATCTATTTTCACGCTTCTCTCATTCTCGAAATTCAATTCTCTTTACTGGGTGTCAGGTTGTTGCGTGTTTTTCATCTCTATATTTATGATAAATTAAAATTTTTTTTATAGCTGTAATATAATATAAGGATGAAAATTTCTCTGTTAAAAACGGATATTTATGATTATTACGTTTTTGATAAAATCGGTCGATTTAGAAAAATAAGGGTGGAGGAATGCGATGAATCTTCATATTTGACTAATTACGAAGAGATCTCTGAAATCGTATATTGAACGCAAATTTCACAATTGACAGTATCACCGGATATCAAGTGAATGTGATTCAGAACGTCGTTGAATTTTCATATGCGTATGTTTTAGCAGATTTTTCTGAAGATTGAAATGCTGTTCATACAGGTTTCCTGTAAAATTTACCATATAACTCCGTACACTCAAATGTGTTCCGAATTCATTCCTACAGAACTAGAAAGAACGAGGCTGACGAAAGCAAATGACATATGACAAATGAGTGTATGATGATCACATAAGAATTCGAAGGTCCTTCTTCCTCACAAAGGATAATTTCCTTCATGAAAGTGAAGTATTTTTCTCTCTATTTGTGAGAAGAAAGAATTATTGATGGGCTAGAACACTCCTATTTGGATTTAACTGGGCAAACATCACATCATTCGATCGGTCTATTCAAATTCATCAGTCGATTCTGAACCTACGTCGATCTATGTTTCAATTTCGACGATAAGTCGTAGTTTTGTATGAGTAAGAGTTTGTATAATGTTATGATAATTGTCACAAATTCTCAATTGTTCTGTCGGTAGTTCTTGAAGATTTTTTTCATATATGAGTCAAAGTTGCCGATAATTTTCCTAGAACGTTCTTTCTAACTTGAACAGGGTCATTAACTGAATGGCTATGACCAAATCGAGTTATCGCCGGAATAACTAGATCATTACAATGTAATATATCGAATACTATCAATTTTTCATTATTTTGAAGAGTTTTCATTGAAGTCTACAAAGATGTTCATTCGTGTTATACATGGAGTAAGAGTAAAAATTGAACGAAATTTTTTGTGGTCTGTCATTGCTAACCGTCATAAATATAATTTTGAACATAAAAATACTTTATTTACAGGTATTTTTTCCCCAAATGAAATGAATTATTTCCAGATTCGTTTCATTTAGTTTTCGCAGAAAATAATTCATGGCCTTATAAACGCATTTGTGGCGCGCGGTTCCAGCGTGTCGCCTCTTATATTACGTATATATAAGTATACATGTACATTGAAGTGAGTGAATGGGTAAGGTTGAACGTGACACGCCAGTGGTTAATTTTGAGGTCGACTTCCGGCCATGATCATTACGAGTGAACAAATGCTGAGTGCGAGAACGAGTTTCGTTTTTTTCCCTATTTTTGGGGCGATAGAACGGATGCGATCTAAAAAATTATGAAAAAGAATATTTATATATTTATAAATTGATCAACATCATTGTACGAACTCTACAATTTTTTTTCCGTAACTTCCCAATGAATGATCTCATGTGCAAACTCCATATTTTCCGGTATGAGGAAGTGAAAAAACTTATGATATGAATACAAAGCTATCTGCTATGGTGTTCAACGAATAATTCCCTGAAGAGAGGAATAGAGAGAGAATACGGCGAGAGATTCACAAATATATGATAGAAAAAAAAAAGAATCAAACGTCACACTGAATCGTCACTGAAAAAATAATTTTAGGTTAAGTTGCCATACACTATGGCTTATTAAATTCATAAGTTGTGATTGTACAAAAATAATTTTGATACGAAAATGACAGTCCTTCGTCATCCTGTGCATTGTCGGATGAAAAATTAATTTGTCCAAAACAACAAGAAAGAAATTGTCAAATAAGTGGAGAAAAGCAATGTATGATTTATGTGGGTGTTCGACATTTCGAACTACTTTATCCGATCGTATCAATAATATAATTGCAAAATATGCTTGTCCACAAAGATGTTGTTCACCCTGCAAAATATCACCTCGATCGTCATCTTTATCACGGTACATGCGACCACTATCAGCACCTATAAGACCAATATGTATGCCACGAGCTATATCATTGTGTCACAGACCTAAGTTGCCATGCAATAAAATATGTTCACAATTTGTTCAACCAAAATGTGACTTGACAAGCAGGAAGAAATCATGCATATCGTCATCAATTATACCAAAAGTATGTCCTGGGCCAAATTTGCAACGCTATTTGTCAAGAAAGAGCATTTGTCCATCATTCAAAGGACGCTTGATAACCTGTGGTAATTGCTCTGACATCAGACCACCGACATGCACGCCTATTACGTCAAGATGTTCTGGTACAAAAGTGTTGACTTTTTGCCGGTGCAAGGGTCGGGATCGCGATCGGATTGGAATGAGCAAATATTTGAACAAACAAATTGAACGTTGTGATTATTTTTCTCCATCAAGAAATTGTGAAAATGCATTGACATGTGGGATTTCGAGGTGTTGCGAATCGCCATTCAGATCATGTGCTCTTGAATGTGAATTCAAGGGCAGATTGACGAAAATTCCGTCATATTGTCGTAGAGATGGCGCTTGGTCGTCCAGATGTATTTGCAGATAAATTTCCATGTGGATTGTGGAAAATCATAAGTAATCTGCACAACGTAATGAATCATAATTTCAAGTTTGTGCGTCCTACAGTCTTTTAACTAATATGATTCTCGTTAGATTGTTATCCCGAAAAACTATTCACACCTTCATCATCTTTGTTACAGCGACAAATATTTCCAATCAATCAAACACATTGCAGTCGCAATGAATCAAGTTGAACAACTCATGGTAACTAACAACTCTGTATCTAACACAGGAATCTCAATTTTTGTACACAGACTCGTATGCAAGTAGATAACCATTATATCAATGATTTTGTTTATGGTACTGAATGGATCATTCCCAAAATAACAAGTGAATAATTAACTTGAGAATTGAATTTCAATAGAATCATGAACACGTGAAATATTTCTGGTAACAATTCTGGGTATTGATTTTCAAATTAAAAATCTGAGAACATCGACACTATTGTATGGAAATTCGTTCTTGTTTTCAATGGTGAATTTTTATCAAAGAGCCTTCAAGCTATCGAGATATAAATTATGAATAAAAAAGACATTTGCGAAGGTAACGAAAGATGCAGGATGCGTTAGTGAAGAACTTAGCTACCGAAAAAAGTATACTCAGCACGCTCGTTTGCGATTTCGTAATGAATGGGATGACGTTGGTCGTGGTCTTGTTGAAAACACACGTAACGATCGCAGTGGGGTCTTGAAGTAAAGCAGCGGGTTGCCCGGTTGCATGGTTGATGGTATACTTCGAAACGAAAGCAGAAAAAAAAATCGGAAGAAAATTACGTTGGAGGCAAAACACTGACAGCGCCGAATTGCCTCGAGCGAATAGGTCTCTTCAGATGAAAACTGAGAGCGGGAGAGAGTAAGACGGGAGATAACGGACGTGTAATTACTCAGGAATGAGTTATCGCACGGTGTTGTATACTGAGAAAATAAATATTTCAATATACATAAGTGTCTTTAGAAGTTTTTATATTTATGTATTGGAGAAAATAATCAAGCTGTGGTTTAATAATCCATCGTATTTAATTTTCGACATAAGATTGGAACAACTTGGAAAAAGTAGAAATGAGAGTTGTATTCAATTTCTACAATGGTTATGTTTTTGTCCTCCGAGTATTTAGATCTCTCCATATTATTCTGATGTTGAAATCAATGTTCATATTCAATGCAAATTTGCTTTCAGTTCCATCAATTGAACACTATATGAACCATGAAAGACAAATTCACATATTTCTTGTTTTCCATTTTCTATTTTTGCAGACAATCCAAAGGTTGAAGATGTTGGGGTTGTTGGAAAACACAAAAATGAGGATTATGTAATGTAATTTTGTAAAAATTTACAGAAAATTTGCGGAGTATACACATTATTACGACAAGTATTGTAATCATGGGTTCCTCGGTTTCACAAATTACTTGGAGAGTTAATGTTCGGGGAAAAAACACATCGGGTCAATTCTTTTATAAATCCATTGATTTTCGATATTCGACGCTTCAATAAATATGAAGTACTTCACACAAGACATGGCAAAGGAAATTCATATCACAAAATTTCTTTTGAATTTGCATTGAAAACATTTTATTTGTACATTTCCCATAACTATGAAATTAACATCACTTTGTCTATCACAATTTCATTCCAACTACAACCTAATTATCAACTCGTTCAATGTTATGTTATAGAAGCAAAATATTTTATCTCGATTTTTGGTATCAAAACTTTTATGTGAATCTCAAATTAAATTATTCACACCATTTATTTTTCCCAGCGTTTGGCCTCTGAGTTGGTATTAATAGACACGAATGAGAGTCTTGCGAAAGCACAAGCGGAAGATATCAGCCATGCAGGCGCTTTTCTCGGCAACCCGAAGATCATTGGGACCAAAGGTGATTTAATATTAAAGAGAAGAGAGAAAAAAGAAAGGAAAAAAAAACACGAAAGATTGAAAGGTGTACGCGGGGTCAAACTGTATGGAGGTATGAGATGAAGTTATAACCGTTAAAACTCTACCTGTCCAGATTACAGTGCGGCAAGGGATGCGGCTGTCTGTGTCATCACCGCAGGTGGAACACAACAAGACAATCAAGATCATGGAATTATGTTACGCAACAACGTAGAACTATTCAAAAATCTCATCCCAAATGTTTGTAAATTTACACCCAATTGTATACTTGTCATCGTCACCAGTCCTGGTAAGTCAAAAAAAATGTGAATCCAGTCTATCTTCTAACGTATTTATTCACGACATTATTTTGATCCTTTCATAGTTGATATATTATCATATTTGGCTATGAAACTCTCCGGATTTCCATCCGCTCGTGTGATTGGTCTTGGAACTTTTTTAGACAGTTGCCGATTCCAATATTTTATTGCTCAGAAACTTGGAGTGTCAGCTAGTTCGGTGCAAGCATTCGTGGTCGGCGAGAACAGTGTTACATCAGGTAGAAAGAACATTTAGTTGCACTGATTCTATGATATTGACCACCTGATGAACAGGAGTTCAATCTCTATTAAGAAGAGTGAATATTCAAAGTGATTCGAATTGTCATGTGATCAATTCAGCTGTTTCGCCATAGAATAATTCTGACTTGAACATGATTATTCTTTGATTGACATCAAATACCATTTCAATAGTGTGCGTCGGTTAAAATTTTTTGCTAAGTTTTGAAATCTTCCGAAAAAGCCACGTCACCAAGTCACTCTATTTATACACGATCCATGGTGGAACACTATTCTTTCTTCGTAATGACGATTCGATTTATTTCGATGCTTGCAGATGCTATTGACAATTGTTTCATTTTATTTGATTTCCCGTATAAATTATTTTATGGTGTCGAGTCGTAGATGAATGAGTACGATTCTATATTTATTTATAACAGAATAAGGCACTTGATTATTGAAGTACGCACCTGTTGCATTATGAATTCGATGTAATTGAGAATTATCCATCATTATGGCTGTGTTGCAATCTTGCCCTTTCTTTCTCTTTAACTTTAAGTGCCAGTGTGGTCAGCGGTAACGGTGATGGGGGTTAAATTGAAGGACATCAACAAAGAAATTGGTACAATATATGATCCAGAAGGATGGAATGAGCTTCATAATAAAGTTATTAACGCCAATACCGATCTAATAAAGAAGAAAGGTTATTGCAATTGGAGTGTTGGTCTTTGTGTCACTGAAATTGTAGATGCGATTATCAGAAATACTTACGCGTGCATGACCGTCTCTACATTCATCAAGGTATTTATTCATTATTAGTTCTGATTGAATGTAAATGAATTATCACAACGCTTTATGTCAATATTTGCTGTGAGTCACATAGATCAACGATTGAAGTGTCCATATAGCTGAATCGATTTCGTCGAGATCTGATCATTGATTTGACTTTCCGTAGTTTTACTCAACCGAAGAGTGGTCTCATCAAAATTTTCCACTGCTTCGAGCTTCCCAAGTGAATGAATGAACTTGGGAGGTATACAATGACGAATATTAATGCACACTGTGAAGGAATGATTGATATGGAAAGCTCGAAGCATATTTTATTTCTCATGATTTTGAAAATCTTCCGAGGGAATGAATCGATTATTGACATGAGGTTTGTTGTTGAACAGATATCATTAAAAATCCTTTTTCTATTATTCATTTAGGGATGCAAGCATGGCCTTGAGAAGGATATCTTCATGTCGTTGCCATGTATTGTTGGTAGAAATGGTGTACATTCATATATTCGACATCTTTATTCAAGTGAAGAGCGAGAGCTCATGGTTAAATCTTGTCAAGCAATTTACGAAGTCCAGAAATCTATTTTAGATCAATTGGAATAATCCAAGGGAGCCATTCTAACTGTGTAAAAATGTGTATGTGTATGAAAACATGTGTTCGTCTGAATAAAACAGTGACTTCACCCGTTGCCACGCATCATATAATCACGTGAACATGCGCGCATACATTAAGTTTTTCATGATGCTATAAATATAAGATACGATTAAAAAGAAAGAGTGTAAGAAAATAATAATCTTCTTGCGTCGATTTTGGATAATCCTGACAAATGTGACGGGGCAGGTGGGCTAATTTTTATACAACTCAAGGACACACCAATGGTAAGAATATAGAAGATCATCACCATGGCTTCTTTTTCAAAGAGTGGATAATCGCAAAGTAGACATTAGTGATCACGACATCGCGACATGATTTCGAAAATCGTTGCTGTGCAACTGCAAATATTGTATATGTCTGCATTCAGTGTTGAAATCGATCCGGTGAATTATCTTAATAGGCAGCAAAATTTAGAGACTTCAGTACCAAACACGATGAAAATATTGATATCATGAATTTCAAAGAGGTGCTCGCGGCCAACGTCTGGCCCACTAACAAACAAGCATGTATGAATTTTTGTTCCATATCATTGACAATGGTTAGAGCTTGTCATTGAGAGTTTGATAGAGGATTCTCTTCGTTGAAGAATGGTAAGGTCAACCTTCTCAAACTTTTGATAACTTATCTTTATGATAGCGATGGTCAGTCCAACCTCATCCTGTTTGATTCTCGACGTTCAACACATAAACTATAAATTACTCTGAAATCACACAGGTATGTCCTCGATATAAAGAAAACAGATGATAGAATTTTAGTTCCAAGATGTTCGATTGTCGAAATAGAAAAGTTCAATCCTTCTGAGCATTATGCAGGAGTTTCCATATTTCTAATTGCGAACACGAATGCAGCGGTCACAGTATATTTCAGATTGATCGAATATCCTCATGAGCACATCAATTTATATAGCATTACATTGCTTCAAGATAGAATTGTTCAGGTGAGAAATTAATCATACTTTAATATTGTCAATTCTTTCACCTGGACCCATCATATCAGGATTGAAAATTTCATTAGATGGAATAATTATTACAGAAAATGTGAGTTTGACCGTGCAAGTGATCAATGAGCATGAAAATAGTACGAACACCTGGGAGGCAGTGAGTGAACGAGTGCCATCCATATTTTCTCCAATTGTTCGAAACTCCCCATCAAGGAATCATTGCAAATTACTCAGGCATTTGTGATTTTCGTGTCTCGATATAATCAAAGTAAATTAACACTATGTCATTTTGGGGTTCAAAAACAGAAATACACCGAAATACTCATATTAGAACACTTGATCAATAATATATAATGAAATACTTTCCGACCTGGTAATTTCGAAGAGAACTAGGAGAGTTTCGACTCTATAGTTTGATGGAAGACCAGTTGGAAGAATTCTCTCTGGCCTTTTTGCCCATTTTCATCAATTAATAACTCTAACATCCATTGCCAATGATGGAGGTGGTAAGATGCAGGTAGGCATAGGTTTAAATATCTCTATAAAAGATTTGGTCATCCATTTCGCACCGGTTTCCAGAAGATTCACTCCGTTACATGTATACTACAGCGCGCGACAGAAGCGTCACGTTTCTCACGTGGTGATTCATTATCCGCGCTAACGAATGCGCCTACGGCTCCCGCCGTGCAAGTTGGGTACGACTCCATCGAGAACAAGGTTTATAATCATAAAAGAAACGCGCGGTGGTTGCAGCAGTTGAAAAAGAAAAGAAAGAATTTGGTCTTTATATCAATGTTCGTGATGTTCACTCTCTTCAGAGGCTCGTTGATGTGCGTGGCGAGAAAAAGGGACGGAGATCTGAGAAAAAAAGAACCGAAGGCAAAAAGAGACTGGTGACATTGGCGAGTGTATATAAAGAACGAGGTGTGTGCAATATACTTTTGTGTGTCGGCTGTGTTGAGGAGGAAAGACAGAGAGACTGGGCCCATTTTTCTGTATTATCTCGATGACGCGTCTCGAGACTATAATTTATAAAATCTCATCCCTACTTTATAAAAGTAATGACATAATTCTGCGGGGTTTCTGGTGTTGGCTGGCGCTGATGATGCACAACAACAGAGATGCTATAAAATTTTTACCATGTAGAACTCCATATGAAAATATGCGAGTCCAATTATTACGATAATTTTATTATGATAACTAGAATTTCACCATAATTATTCTTCATGCAGATGAGAAATTAAGATCAGCACTTCCTTCGGACAAAATCTTTCAATGAAAAGCGATATGCATGGATCACTATAATTAGGTATTATCTTTTGTTTTATTTTCTCCATCAATTTTTCTCAGTGAACTAAAATCATTCGTAGAGATAAATTATCCCAAGAATCAGTGTGAATACACACTTGGTAGGATTATGCGTTCTGGAATTTTCCACCTGATGAATTCGTTATTGAACACTTCAGTGAACCGTCCGACTTTGTATTGAAAAGAAGAATCTTCTACGTTGAATATTACATCAATCCTCCTCTACATTCGCGATGGAAACACAACGATTTTATGTGTCTGTTGAAGTTTAATGTTGAATGAAGTGAGAAATGTATATATTCTCTATTAGTCGTCGTGAATTAATAACTAGGAAGAAAAAAATAGGTTCCAGTCTACCAACAGACTGATACACTCAATGTCATTTACATTCATCATGTAACCAAACATTTTATTTATAAATCGGAACACAAGAAATAATCATAAATTATTGAGACCATTCATGAGCATCTTGAACATATTGAGTAACTTTGAACATCGATTACTAATTGCATCAATACTCGGTTTCCACGTCAGACAACAGAATTTGTTTCGTATCACATATTTCGCTGCAAGTTTGGAAATTCTTCTGCAAAAGTGTAGTAGTGTACGCAATGAAACTCATCAGCAGATCCACTGTAACTTGTTTTATGCTTTCGACCTGTATAATTTGATTCCAAGAAGTCAGGTAATCAAATTAAAAAATTAATCGACCACAATCGAACAATTGACTTGAAGTCGAAATAAGGGTCCATCTGTACACGAACTTCATAATGAAAAAGTGAGATGAGTGCACGTGTGCGATCAAGAAAAAAAAGTTTGAATAGCGTGAGTACTCACAGTTACTCTTCCCTCGACAACTAACCAAAGGAGATATATATGTGTTCATACACACAACAACAACCATACGCAGACATACTTTGCATATATGTCTGCTTTTAGTGCGTATCTCTCAGTCATTTTATTACTTTTCTTGACGTGCAATCACTGGCTATTAATTACAATCAACACTATCATACACTCACTGCCATTGAATTTTGTGTTTCCAACATCATCGCATTTTAGACCCGAAATAAAGTGAATTTTTGTACTCATTTTTGAACTTTCATGTCGCACGAAATCTTCGAAGAAATGCAGGTTTGATTTCAATGTGTGGTAGTGCATTGGGGGATATTCATTTTGCATATTTCTTCATGTGGTGAAAAGAAGGAAGTACGATAAACTGAAAACTATTCTAATGTAATGAGTATGATTGTTATCCTTTTCTCTAATCCAATAGTGCACAATTGATTTGGCATCATAACGAGAGTGAGTCTGGAGTGAAATTGTTTTTCAGGAAGTGTACGTTCAACTCTGTTACAGAATCAACACACGTTAATGAATTAGAATTTCTATTTGGAGCTTAACTTTAATAAAACGACTTTTGGCATTGAAATGAATCAAATTCTCGATATTGAACACGTTACTGAACGTATAATGATGGTCCATTTATTGAAATGATGTAGGTATTGGATATTTCCGAAAGCATTGGTCGAATGATACATTTTATTCAATTTCCATTCGAAGATATTGAATGAAATATCGCAGATACGATAATTGGAGTTGGAACTTTTCAACAATTTTAAATTTACCAAAAGTGAAACAACAACACAAGCCATTAATGGAAATTCCTGATGATTGCATCAGTAAAATTGTAAATGTTGCACAAATATTAATCCCTTAATTGGTCGATATCAGAGATCACATTTCTTCGAGTCTATTTGATAGATGATTTTACTGATATTGCGAGCACGTATATGAATTAATGCTCGAAAAACAGACGGTTGTAAAGTTTTGTAGAGAATCATTTGATTTCATTGATAGCTGTTCTGTGTCACGGAACTTGAGATTATTCAGGAATCTTTTCTTTCTCACTCCGTGCAATCCCTATCGCAGCATTCTGTTCTCATGAGCACTGTGCAGAACATGAACTAATATTTTTCAGCACATGGACAGTCCACTAAACTTTGTAACAGCTATAGTAAAATAGACTAAACTGACACACTTTCGTTTGAATTTTAAAATAAAAACTCTATCGTCGTAGTTTCAACGAGGAGTTATTTCATAATTCTTCTCCTCTCCTTTTACTAAAATATATCTTGGGCACACTTGAGATAATCCACATAAACGACATATAAAAACACACATGTGACTTATAAAATCTTATAAACATAATCCACATACTTCATCACATTTATTTTTAAATTAATGTTTATTCGTAGATTCTCATAACACCGCCATGCCGACGACGACTTCGCGAAAGGATTAGCGATGAAGGAGGTGATGATGATGATCCGGGTGTTAAAGAGTGGGATGATGAAATAGACGCATTGAAAAAAATTATAAATGGAATACACGGTGAAGAATTATTTCATATGTGGGCGCATCAGTGCCCGCATGTATATTCCCGCAGATTTTTTTTTCTCCTTTATGCATCATTATATTATGTCCTTCAAGTTTATTGAATCGTTGCTAATTCCATTCACCCCCATACTGATCTCTCATTTGAAAAAGAAAGTATAATAAAAAAAACCACTCTTCGCGTGGTTCGATTTTTTTTTAGTTGATTTTTTCGTTCGGCCAATCATGCGTACCTCTATCCAAACTTGGCCGGTTGGATTGCACTCACTGCTCTTATTCTCCTTCTTTCTTTTGCGTCTGATGTAAAATATACGAAGTGGAGAAGTCGAAAAGGCCGCGGCAGGCAACATGCGAAGGGGCAAGAGATGTGAAAGTATCATGTTGATTAGTGGATATCTTAATTACTGATTGGGCTGCGCGCGCGGACTAATTAAATCGTAACTCAATCAAGCCCGCAGGGAGGTAGGAAGTTTTGTGAACAAAATAATGGAGGAAGGAGCATTACGAGGAAAAAGAAATTTAGAATACTGATAAGAGAATAGTTGGCTTGCATACGATTCAGTCTGTCGTTGGATATAATTCTGTTTGCTTTTCTTATTCTTCTTGTTTTATATTGAGAAGTATAATTAGCTTCACCTACCGCATTGTCAAATGGCATTCCTGAACTTTATCATCCTGTTCATTCCTTTATATTTTGTTCCATGCAAATATTCACGTTTCCATATAATTTCTTGGATGAAATTCCCGTAGGAATAAATTGAAATTAGGAACAAAATCATTCAGCGGATAGAGTTCCAGTATTCATCTTCGTTTATAACTTCAAAAGAATGAGATGATAGGACGGTCACCTTTAATTCATTTGCTATAAAAATCATATTGATGACATTCGATTTCTCCAACATTGATTCATTTCTAAAGTTCTAATCTCAACGTTAGGGTGGACAAACAATTCGAATTACAATCGCATGAACAAAATAGTTTAAAATAACATTCACATTCATTATAACATCCATTCTATGCATAGATCTGAGTCATGTATTAATTTAATGAAAAATTTCTTCTCACTGAAAAGAAAATTTGTATCATGCAAGTTAGAACAGCTACAGATTATGTTATTCGTTGGAAATTCACCCGTACTTCTTTTGAAGTCGATATTAATCATACATTATATCCATGCATTGGTTCCTACCATATCAGACAATAATCAGAGCTGGTAGGAGATATGAACAAATACTCACAGCGAAAATAATGAAGTGGTCCCCATGGATTCGATAACTATTTCAGAGTATTGCCAACTCAACTCGAAACTTGATACATTCGAATGACACAAAATCATCACAAATCCCGATACCATATTCGTTTATCATTTGCCATCTTGGTATTCAACTGCATATGTGCGACCTTGAAATTGTGTTTCAGGATGGACGTACATAATTCATATTATCCTCCTTTCGCACACGCATATACTTGTGTGTGAATGATTTATCGAAGAGCACGTACGGATCGGTGAACAGCTGGCATGATATCAAACCGACGGGCAAATAACCACTCTTAGAAAAATAAGAGAAAGAAAACGGGATGAAAACAGAAGAAGTAGAACATCATGCAATTTGTTCTCATCGATTTACGCATATTCCATCTCAATTTGTATTATAAAATGTAAACAATTTCGGAAGAATATAGATATTTACAGATAACTGTCTTACCTTCTTCAGGAAATTTGGATTTTTTTTATTTACATTTGACGATATTGTAGGAATTTTGATATCCGATTGTCGCCATAAACAGAGGGGAGTGTGTGTGGTTATCTCCATATTCATGGATGAACCTAAGTGAACTTATACAGAATATTATCTGACAGCCACATTCGAATGTAGAGTTGAAACAAAACATAATCGCTAGCCTAGAACAATGGCACGCTTAGTTTATTTCAGTTACTTCCCGGCGATTATTCATCTCCATCCAAGTTGAACAAACTTAGTGATTCCGGAGATGTCCTCTACAAGTTCAGCTAGTCCAGTAGCTTCCATCATACATTGTCATGATTGTATCACAATTATAAGCTCCGAGTTTTGAGTTGCGTGTTGCATCGTGCCGCATTACAATGTTCTATATGTTACTCTCGAAAAACAATGAATTAATTTCATGTTTGACTAGTGGAAATATATGTGCTAAAGAAATAGTGCACAAATATGATGTTATTGGATCTTGCTTGGCAATATTTTGTGTGTCACAGCAGATAGCTAATCTGTGACCGAACGTATGAATATTCGAACTAGTTCGTCGTTCTTCGCCATTTACTTTGGGCTATTGATCGTTCAGATTCAATATCTCGTCACTATCTGTCATATGACACTTCATATGACATCATATTCACAGAAAACATTTTGTATTCGCATCGTATATTCAAACGAACGAAAACAGAGTACCAGAGTGTTTGTGAAGAAATTTGTAGACTTGCATGGGTGATAGGATCTTATACCATAAAATTATTTACGATCGATCAGTTGCGTTCGATTCATGAACAGTTCTGAACACACAGTCATTCGACTCACTCTTGAGTTCTCTGTATAAGAATCAATTCATCAATCGTTTCATCAATTTTCAAATGATGTATCAAAATTTGAAAGCTAATGAAACTAGTCAGGCAATATCCATCGACATGGATAATAGGGGTGGGGGATCTGTTATAATCTTAACAGAGCGGATCCACATGTGAAATGAATGAGGGTCAATTTGGATATTGTATGAACTCTTAGTGACAGAATCAATCATCCAACAATTGAGCATGAATAAATATCTTTTACATGACCTAGTATTTAAACTAATGAGGGCAGAAATTATTCTTATGTAATTCTTCGCATGTAATTGGATCTCTGGTCGATGGAGATGTCTTGAGGAAATAATATGAGATCTTCACAGATGTTGCAAGTACGACTTACAAGATCGATATTCTGGATACATTCCGAAAATATCAGAATATATTGTTCAAAATATCGTCGAGTTGGACTAGCAACTTTTTGCAGTATCGACTGCAACCAACCATCGATATTCTGTTGAAGTAATAATTAAATTGCATATCATACCCATTTATGAATGACACAAACGACGTTTGTTGAACAGGCGAATGAGATGATGAATCACAGCAACTGAAATATTCACATCCAATTGTCGATCTGGTCTAATAATTTGCGATTGACCATCGGAGAGGGTTTGGGAGATTTCACCAAATAAATTTCACGGCATCAATAAAATTCTTCAATCAACGTAGTTGAGAGGAAAAAAATCGAATCGACACATGATCCAAATTACTTCATGTAAGTATCAGAGATTATCTATTGAGATGCGAAAGAGGTTTATAATTATCTCTATTTTTACTATCATCTTTACCTCGAGATCTCAACAATTTTGAAAATTGCTCTATTACCCAGCAGCTGTCGTGGACTCTTCGTTATGTACGATCGAAACAAAAATGATGCGTCTCCTCCCTATATCATCTCTCACTCACTTTTGCATTCTGTTCATCTACTTAGTTTCTCGCCTGTGGGCAATTTTGTATACACATATTATCCATACGTATATACAAGAGAAGCTGCTCCTGGTTGCAAACATTGTTTATGGAAATTACAACGGCCAAGCCGCTCCAATCACGGGACTTCGTGCATATATACTCAATTCTGCCACCGCATTCTTTTTTGTATGTTTTAGTGACCGATTATACTACTACTGCATTATTATGTTTTTTTCTTCCTTCTTGTAGAACGCCGCGCCCACTAATATAAACAGAACGAGAATGGACACACTCCCGGTAATATGTTTATATTAATATCATCAATCATACATGAAATGTTCAATATAATAGTTTTACAATAAATGCTTCTTGTATCTGGGAAGAATTTATGAAGATATCTGGTAAATTGATGGATTTGGATATTGTGGTTACATCAGTTCCGGGCTGCTGATTTTCATATGAATTCCATCGACTTGATAGATGTTGATTCGGGCAGATCAGATTTGCAGAAACCAAAGTGAATTCATTCCTGAGAGCTAATGGAGAATTCAGAAGGTTTTCTCTGTATATCATGAACCAGGACATCTATTCAATGATAGATAACTTTTTTCTCATGTTGAACACCATATTTTCGAGTAGTCGTCAACCATCATCGCACAGTGAATGCGTATCATTTAATTATTCATCCCAATTGAGGCTCTAATTCGTGGACAAATCATCATTCAACAAGTAACATACTCGATTCAAATAGTATTGAAACACCTTGAATATGTTTTTTTATTGTTTCATGGTCACGTTCAAAAACTGATTTCAACTGACAATATTCATGATGATATAAACGGAAAATATTTCAAGCCGAGATTTTTCGAGAACTTTCACAGCAGAAGAAGAATTGTCATCGAAGTTTCATTAGCTGTCTTAATGCATTCTCGGTTTCAATCGAATGAAGTTAACTATAGAGGAAGATTCCTCATTGATTAACTCGATTTGATGACGTTGAGTAATGAGTTTTACAGATACTGTCAAACATTGACGTATTTTTGAAACGCACGTACGCATCATTAACTATTGCGTTTACACTGCGTATTCTCAGAACGAAATATGAATGTTTTCGTTTCCGAACGGTGGGGGTATGGAGGAATGAATATATACGGTTGTTCTTGATTATAACTTCACTGAATTCAAAAACTAAATTTTATACACTCAATTGAGAATATTGTGTGATTTTTCACAATCTGACGTGAAGTCACATTGTATTGTGCTGAAATTTTGTACTCAAAGTCAAAACCAGAGTTCGGAAAAACATTAGAAATTTACTGAGCTCAAACAAACTTTTTTTGAGGGAGTAATTACTGAACCATTCCACCATTTTTCGAAATTGTGACTCACTTGATGATACATTTTGGGAGAATCTTGTACCACCTGACGAAGACTGCTTTGAAGGAAACAGAACTGAGCATCCAAGTTCTGAGACACTACCGTTCACTTTGCTACGCTAGGAGTGCCAAATTTTCATCTACAGACTTCAGAGATCAAACGTCAGGAGTATTGAATTGGAATTATTTTGATGATGAATCAGTAAGTACCAAAGATGTGAAAAATTCACTAACTATAAGATTTTAAGATTTTCCACATAGACGACAATCTATCCCATAGCCCCGAATAGGAATTCAATTCTGATGTAACGTACAATTAATCATAATACGGATTGAATGATCTGGAGGATGAATACCGTGGTCAAAAAATATACGATAACTCGCGAAGTCGAAATTATTAATGAGATACATTGATTCTTATAAACTTCAAGTCATACTGAAAAGGAAAAATTAGAACATGAAAGAATTGTTTTCCGTGTGGTGGCATCGATAATTTGTTCTTCCCCATGAATAATGATCGTAACAAGGAAAACTATTATCCCCGAATTGATTATCATCCAGTGTAATTATTGCATGTTTAACTGAACACTTTACTTTGGCCATTGATACATTGGAATATTTACAATTAAGAAATCTATTTGCACAATGCAATAACATTTGTTATCCACTATCCATCCATTCATAACATAATACGAATGGATATAAATAGATAATTTGATTTTGAAATGTTGATAGATCCACAAATAGAAATTCAAATATCCACCACATGATGCATCTAGCCATGCCCAATCATGAATGTAGTTAATCAATTACATACAGAGCTAGCAAAATGAACTGATCTACTCGTACACGATTCTGATCACACATATCAATTCGAAATTCTCGAAACTGTTGATGCGAGTCACATGATATTCTGTTATTTCAAGATCTGTTTGTATATGTTCGTTCCAATGTATCTTAGAAGACTGGAATGTTTGAACACATACGATATACGACGAATGTATATCATTTTCGGCCGAAACAGGCATACTAATCCTGTCATCGACTCTTTTTGCATCGCGATATACATAAATATATATAAATTCGCTCTGTTTTGTTACCTTTCATAAGTTAGAGGGAATTCTAAGGGAAATGTAGATGGAATACGCTTGCCGTTATGTTCTTCATTGTTGATCATTCATAGATACAGCTGCATTTCCATATGAATAGTTTAGTTCTATATTTGGAATTGGACGTTGCATGATGAAATGATACAGAATGACTCTTAATAACGTGAAAAGTGAAGTATAACGTTCAAATTCCATGTTAATTTTTGTTCCAGAAATTCATAAATTGTGATAATCTTGTTGATCACTAACATAGCGAGGAATATTGCAAATATAGAGCCCGATGATCGTACGTAAGAACGTTTGCGTATGAATTACTCGATGATCAACTCTTCATTTCTATTGCCATATATTTTTTTTTTCGGTCATGGCCTATAAATGCGGCTCAAGAATTTGCAATAGATGGAAAGATCTCGTAATCTTCCACCTCTCTACAAGAATCTTGATAAAAAACAAAGAGTTCATGCAATATCAGAGTTAGTTTTCGATCCTTCAAAGGATTCTTCATAATTGTTTTGTCGTCATATTATATCACAAATTGATGACAATTGTTTACGAATAATATGAAAACAAAATTTGGAAAGTCCTGCGATGCGTTCGATTACAAGATTGTCTTCAATAGGAACGCATTTTTCCGGTCATTCAACATGCAATATTTTCCAATTTTATCACGTGGGATGTTCATTGCAATATTCAAAGAGATGGGGGGATCCAGAATTTTCGGAAAATAAATTGCTTTGTACATTTTCGTGGTATGATTCGAACATTCGCTCCAAGAATTTCAGGTGAATCTCATCAAAATTTTTTGTTATTCACAATTACTGATGGTCTCTCTAACCCTTAACTGTAAGTTGCTGGTGGCAACTGCAACTAACCGCTACTGACTTTATAATTTTTTTTGCACATCTCATTACTTGTTTGTTTATAAGTCGATAATCTGATTGATTCATTATGGAATGTGCCACTCAAGGATAGTTCAGAAAACATCGATATTCACATATCATTCGTGAATTGCGTATCGTCAAGAGAAAAATAATTTTAATCTGAAGAAGTGAAACGTCTGAAAGTATTTGTAGTACATCACCTGTGAAATTGAATCAATCAACTTGATTAATCAGTGAGTCAGTCATGAATGATGTGGATTGCGATTTATCGGGATGTTCACAACCAGCATGGAAAGTAGTAATCAATAGATGAATGATACACATTGATAATACGAAGTTTATCGCATTCATTCGCACCTAACTCTCTATACCAATCGATACAAACTTCATTGTAGAATGGCTCCATACTACGAAAGTAAATTTTCGCGTTTCATGGAAAAAAACAGAAAAAAATCATTGCAAAGATTGGATACTTGTAGAAGTATCTGTTAAAGCTCACACTGAACAATGTTGATATAGTCCCGTGATTATCCAAGGCTCAAAAACTGCGTCTTTTTTCAACAAATAATTATCCTATATTTGGACTTCTTCCTCTGAACGTTTCAACGTTCCGAAACAAGATTGGAAATCATCCAGAATATTCAAACGTAAAATCTTGAAATAGAGATTTATAATGAAGTAATAAATGATGAGTATTACAATGTGTATCTTGGAATATACGCAGTCTCCATTCCAAAGCAGGAATTTTCCCAGTAATGTTCCAAAACCCGTAGGAATTTCCTTTTCAGAACTATCACGTGTCCGTCAATGTCTCTCATCATTATAGGAAAAATGATTTTTCTAATATCTCCAATCTGATTGAAGTTTTTAATAATCATATAGTCATATTGTATATCTATAGATAATTGTGGTGTTGCCTAGGGACTCGCGACGTTACAAAGGACACAACAGAAATGTATAT
>JABMBR010010196.1:0-43390 GCA_018881525.1 Meteorus sp. PSUC_FEM 10030008
ATATATATATATATCTACAGACCTATTCCATATATATGTGTTATGTATGTATGTATATGAGCATAGTGGCGGGCATTCGCTCCGGGTCGAGACTCTGTTATAGAAGCCGGAGTCCGCCATTTACGTTCGATATTTCGTGATGTTCCCGCCGTACCACGAGAATTGCTATGCTGCCACACTCTACTATCTTTGTTTTTATTTATTTCCCTTCTCTTTCATTTCTTTCCATTTCCATTTTTTACCAAGTCGCTTGACGGTGGCGGAGGGGCAACTTGATATGACATATCAAATTGTGGGACACTGTTTCATTTAATATCTTGTTGAACAGTCACAGCAATTTTTTCAATGTATGGAGTTCATTACGAGTTCTCTGTCGAAAAATTTGTAGTCGTGAATGAATCGATTTCATACTGAATGTTTCCTTGAAAATTTTTGGACGGGACATCCTATTGATATTTTTGGCAAATCATCTTCTTTATGTATTCTAAACTTGTCTGCCTTCCTCAGTCACGGGGATTTCTAATTGTAAGTTCAAATTCAAAATCAGTTCGTAAAAGCTGGATGGTTCAGTTAGTGGTTTAGAGGTATCAAGACTGGATTCGGATGAGAAAGAGGTGCTATTATCTCCGTAACAAATAATCAGCAAAATTCTAAATTTCGTGAATTTGGGTTGGCAGTTGTAAATTCTCAAATATAGTCATGATTCCGGAAATTACTTGAAGAATGCTGTAATTACACAATTTTGCAATTCAATTTGATTTTTCACATTAAAACCACTCAATCGATTACTCAAGTCCTTCTATATCCTATCTTGCCCTTGGTGAATTATTAATTTCATTGTATTCTTATTATGTGTCTTACAGCTATCTTGAAGGATGCTGATTTAACGACGTTGTCTGCCAAGAAAGTGAGACAACAAATCGAAGAAAAATTGGACATCGATCTCTCCGAAAGGTAAACAAAATGTTAAGTCGTACAATTCTTTCTCTAGTCAAAGGACTTGTCTAAGTGTGTTAACATCAACACTACTTATATGCTTTGTGAGTTTTTACACACAAGGAGGAATGGAATGTCCAAGATTACAATAAAGGGATTCTGTGTGGCGCTGATAAATATTCTTAAGCGCTCACTTCGTTCCCCCTCTGACAGTTTTTTATAATTTCAATCTGATTGATCAGTGTGATATAGTCTGAATATATCTATCATGTGAAATCACAAATACATATTATGTTTTGTTCATCCAGGAAAAAGGAAGTTGATAGTTTGGTGATGGAACATCTCCGGGAGAAACAAGACAATGTGAAGGAGAACAAGACAACGAAAAAGGCTGCAAGTGAAGAGTCTGAAGAAGGTGAAGAGGAAGAGGAAGAAGACGGTTCTGAAGAAGAAGAAGAAGAGGAAGAAAAGAAGCCTGCTAAACGTGGCCCACCAAAAAAAACGTCAGTAGCCAGTAAACGTAAGAAGGGATCATCTGATGATGAAGAAAGCGCGAGTGATGACGATGCCAGCGATGAAGAGTACAGCCCCAAAAAAGTTACCAAGAGTTCACCAAAGAAGGGAAAACCTGGAAAGAAAGGAAAGAAGAAGGGTAGTGACAGTGATAGCGACGAAGATTGGGGTAAATCAAAAAAACCAGCAGGTGGTGCAAAGAAAGGCGCTGCTAAAGGGAAAGGTGGTTACACGAGAGCAATAACATTGTCACCAGAATTGGCGGCAATTGTTGGCGCTGAACAAATGGCGCGTCATGAAGTTGTCAAAAAAGTTTGGAGTATTATTAAAGAGAGGAATCTCCATGTAAGTATATTTCATTCAAAAGTTAGTACATCCGTTTGGTTGAAAATATTATAAACCCTTCGCATGTTTGGTGATGACATCAGAAGACCAAAAAATTAAGACGACAGAAATACGTGAACTTCGACTTCTGTCTGTTCAGATTTGGTTTTGCGATTATTGGAAAAGTGAAACTGTTGAGAGAACAAAAATGTAGGTCATTGGCGAGTAAAATTCGCGGGAGCTTTTTTTCTAAACTCCAGTATTCGTTATTTACAAGAAAAAGCATGGGGGACAATTTAATAACGATTCGCAATCTGTTCTTTCAATACCCAAAAATCATATGGCAGAAGATTCACACTCAAACTCATAATTATTTTTTTTACGTTTTCAGGACCCAAAAAATAAACAATTCGCAATTTGCGATGATGAATTAATCAAAGTAATCGGAGTGAAACGCTTCAGGACCTTCGGTATGATGAAATACCTTAAGAATCATTTCGTAGATTAGACCTACGAAGATCGACGACAAGAGAAAGCGAGAATGATGGGAAGGGGATAAACAAACAATTGAAGAAGATATTGAAGTTCGGAAATACGAAATCAACAGAGTGATTGAGACTATCAGAAGCATAGAAAAAAATGCATGAAGAAGATTCATTTCATTCATAATTTCGAAGCGTAAAAAAAGAATTTGACCTTCTCCCACCTCAATTCCGAAGAGAAAAACAACTAGAAAAAACAAAACAGATAATAATGAACATGAATAAGACACTCATAATCATCCCCAATCTCTCAGAAGTAATAAAAACAATTTTACGTATAATATAATTAATTCCAAGCAAGCTATACATACAAATGAAAACGAAATGTGTTTTATATAGGAATATGCGCTGAATGAGGGAAATTTTTAAATGTAAATCTCTGAGGAAATGTTTCTCTATTCCTCAACACATATTCTCCATCTTTATCACGAATAACAAAAGAATAATAGATGAACGGTTTCTATTAAACAGGTCGTTCATTATGCGTGGAGATATAAAACAAGGAAAAAAAAGTGATGCAGCAGTTGCGCCCAATATCTTAACACATTGGTGATTTTTTTCTTCTAAATTTATGAACGAATTTAAATATTATTTAATGGGCATTAAGAATTCGGAGTAATTGTCTTGTTTTTTATATGGACTTGAAATGTTTCTCAATTATTTCTTTCAATTATACGAATAATTGTGTTTTTCTTTATTTATGACTCACGAAAAATGTTTACATATAAAAAACAGATGAAAAACATCAATTGCTTGAGCTTTTTTTTTACTCTATTTTGCGTATTTATAGAAATCGGGCAAAAAGAAAAGTGAACATGAGTGATAAACGTGAGAATGTTAAACACAGAATAATAACGAAACAAAAAATAATGATAAACGGATGAGAATTAGAAGTGAGAGCGAATGATGAAATTTAAAGAAAATTGTACACATTAAAAAAATAATACACACTCGCATTTTACACATACGAATGCTCCGATTATGTGTAACCTCTTCTGTATAATAGATGAACATTATGCATTAAAGAAAAAGAATAAATAAGAAAACGTACGTGTGTATAACATTCACAAAAAAAAACAACAATGGAGGAGTGCAGAAGGAATGTGCGAGAAAAATCATGAAAATCTACAAAAAAATTCAATAAATGAAATCATACGATAATTGTTTCATCTCTTAAAAATACGAACGTTGTGATTGTCATACCTGGATTCATAACCCGTCTCGTTTGCCACATAACAATCAGTTTTCTTCTATTTTGTTTAAAAATGGATCGCGTCAATAATGAGAAAAATTGTTTGTAAATGTTGGTAATTTCACAAAATGTCAATTTTAACACACTAGTGACAAACACAATCGTGATTATTAATCAGCACTCTGAAATTTTCCCTACTGAATTTCCACAACAAATTGTCGCTAATCGACAATGAATACAAGACTCGAAAATAGCAACGTATGAAAGTCATGATTCGTGAATGACCACCAAAAATTAACTGAAGCATTATCTGGTTTGAATTTGATCTTCGACATGAACATGCTCTGAGCCAAGTATTCTTCCAAATGAATCCAAAGACGAGGAAATTAAAGCATTAGATGTGTCATTCTTGCGATGAGAAGATATAGGAGCAACATATACGATTATTCTATCATTTTCCTTCAATCTTATTTATTTGAGTAATATCATTTGCAAATTGAGCTGAGAAAAGATGGGCTGCAATCCTTGACAGAGTTTATCATCAATTATTCAGCTGAGAATGTGAGCGCATGTTGAATATCATCTCTACAACCACGGAGTCCAAAGATAAATTTGCTATCTCTTCTCGTATTGCATCCATTATCTCTTCGTGTTTGGACACACATGTTTTTAGCGGGTGATACCTGGATACTCGCTGATGACTTGAAGTGCGATAGCTTTGTTTGCGTACTTCTCGTACGGCATTGTGTAATATTTGCCTTCAAACAAAAAAAGGAAATTATTCATATGTGCATACAACTTCAATAGAATGACAACTCAGTGATTGATCACTAATAATTTCAGATCTTAGTTCGAATCAGATTCTGTCATTATGAGCGGTCAAATATCAATTGTATGTCGACAGAACTGATTGTACGACGTTTGATTTTACTCTTAGTCAAAATGAGAGTGATTCGAATGAATTTGATTATAGCTGTTTACACAAATTTAATGGAGAATTAGAATGTTAGCAATATTACACTCATTGGTAAAAAATCTGGAATTTGAAATGCATCTATCTGCTGAATAACCATATCACCTCGTACATTATAGTGGGTTACTCAATCCCCATCAATTACTTCCGACTTGATATAGTAATACATTCGGATTCGATTAGTTGCTGTTCCAGCCGTACCACCAAAAAGATATCTCCTATTCACTGATAGAAACTCCCTTTCTTGTGGCGTCATTCACAACCCCTTTAATCTACAACACATCCCCCATGAAAGCTAATGCGATTCTGAACTCGAGTATGATATCAACACCCTGTATCGATTCATCAGCTTCCATAGTCGGAGCTAATATTTGTTGTATACCGGAAGATTATAATGACGAGCGGATGGAAGCCGCCAGATGAAAAAAAAAAAAAAAAAAACGAAGTGTTAATCTCGTTGGAATTGAGAAACTCATGGAATGGTAATTGAACAGAGAGGCATTGCGTGTAAGTAATTAATCGTTATGAAAGCTTGAATTCTTCAATGAGATTTGAAGGTAAGATATGCGATGACGGGTCAACACTCTGATACACATAGACATGATGATTTCGATGTATATATCGCGTGGACAAAATCGAGGAGTTCATGCATATTCGACATAGCGACACTATTGATCCAACAGCTTACGAGCTTTAGAGCGCTCTTCCGATGCTCCCACAAGCTATGATGATAATTTGCATCGATTTTGGTATGGAAAACATGAAGATCAGTTTGAACACTACGATCTTGGTGGATTTTCTGTCTGCATCCTTGTTCTGATGATCTGCAATAAATTTAAGGAGAGAAATGATTATTAGTTAGGCAAGCAATGAGTCAGTACTAATTGGTGCGATCATGCAACGGAACAGTTGGATGAATTTTGGTCTCAAATTACGTGGCTCGGACCAGAAAAAGTTCATATAAAGATTATGTAGGGTGTTGTTTCCCAACATGTGACTTCAACAATGTTCCTAACGAACTTGCAAAATGGATTGTTAACTACAGAAATATACGAATGAATATGAATTCATTAATTTCTTACTCTTCCTGACGGTTCATCACTTCAATATCTTCATGTACATGGAATAAATGAATATATTCTGGATGACGACGTATAAAATCCAACGCCTCATACACATATCTGTTAGGATCCTCGCCGAATTTTTTCGCAACTCCATTCGAACTAAAAGCATAATATTTCCCCCGCCACTTTGCAACTCCAATATTAGGATTGCCAGGTATAAGCGCCCCACAGCCTGCGACGAATGTCCAAACGCAGAATCCCAAAAACTAAAGTCGTAATTCAGCACTCATATTAGTTGGTATTATTTTCTGAATTTTTGTCCTAATTATCGATAAATGTTCACTCACCTGAAGATGAATGGATTCAAAGTCTCTTGACGTATTTGGATAAAATATCGAACATTCACCGCATTCATCTGTAACAGAATTGTAGAAATTAATTTTGCCCAATTGTGATACATATTAGTGAAGCACAAATTTCATCGATTTTCAATTAATTGTGATGAACTTCTCTGACTACAGTAGACCCTCGATTTCCTTCCGCATCTACCGTAGTTTGGGAGTAAATCGAGACGCCAGAAGGCATGATAACTGATAGTGCAAAACGACCCGTGTGGAAAGCTCAGTATTAATGCGAAAATAGTTTCATACAGTGATCATGAACTTCACTAATGATGTATATGAACCATTAAATTTAGAAAATAATTTACTTATCTGTTGACCCATGGAGCGCTCGAGTCTTTCACCATCGGAAAGTACTTCGCAATTACTCATGAGATGTTCCATCTCAGATTCGTCATTGATTTCAGAATTCTTCGGCAAGAAAATTTAACGATTCATGACTATTAACGCAAGTATCTTGAGAAGAAGCCCACGGAATTCGTTTATCGTGGTGTTTTCTTCTGATGTCTTTCTCTAACATTATTGCTCACCTTGTAAATGAGGGCTTGCAATTGCCAGAGGAAATTATTGATGTGATTCAATACCATGACCTCTTCTTGGAGATGCAACCATATGTCAGATAAATTGATGAATTGAGGCTAAAAAAAATTAATTCATCACAGTTGCATACTAATGATTTGTATTATGATTACAATCGAAACCATACTAATCATCATAAAAATGTAACGTACATAGACCTGGACGATTGGGATTGCAGTGCGGAACTTGACTGTGTCATGAAGTTTACCTAGTCGTGCTTGAAGACGTTCCATGAGTGTATTGAATTCACTTTCCGAAAATTCCACGTCAGTTAGGAGTTTTCTGAAAATTATTTGACATGAATGTGGCATTACAAAAATGGAGTTCCATGAGTTCCAATACATAAATTTGAAGCTAGTTCACCTAATGTAAATTTCTTGTTGACGACATGCTGCAAGTGTTCCAATTATTCGAACCATATTCTCCTTGTCTACATTTATATTTTCAGAACATGACGATATTCCATCAACCTCTAAAACAATTGATTGACTGATATAGTTGTCAACAGCTGCTGTTAAACGATATATCGTCTTCATTAAATCTTCCAATAATTGAAGGATTAAATCACGAGATTTGGCAATGGCTTCTTGTAACATTGTTGGTACTGAAAACATCGGCACACATTTATCAATGAAAGTAGAGTAATTGTATGTTACGTGAATGAATGTAGGATATTGCTTGTTTGGAATCTAAAATCGGTTGTACATGAAAATATGGTCTCAAAGGCTTTACTCGGGGTCAATCATTATGAAAGTGATAACCTCATGAATTTTTGTATCATATCCACTGTTCAAACAGATTTCAATCCCCAAGTAATTTAATCGATTGAACTATTTACCAAATGTATTAATTTGTTGAGTTCATAAAAGAGAAAAAGTTTAAAATTTATTTTATTACAGTCATCAATGCCTTCACCGCCCCTCTTGCAATCTTTGTTGAATAGCCGAATACCCGCAACAATGCTCATGAGCTCTATCAACTGTTTTTCCTTCTCTTTGCGTGATAGAGTGACCAAGTGAGTGACCTCTGATGGTAAATAAACACTCTGTAGAGCCATAGCTGCTTCCCTATTTCATCGTCAATTTTATTTTTTTCGAATCATCTCATTAATTTGCTATGATTTTATCTTGAGAACTCGTAATTACTGTTGAATATATATGTGATTTACATACTTCAAGATAGCGGGAACCGTTGGATTCCCTAGGCCGCTCATCAAAGTTATTACGACGAGTATTTTTTGATAGAGCTTCTCAATTTCACGATCAGTATTGACACGTGTTGTTTCACAAATTTCGATAATTAACGGACAAGATTTTTTCAATAAACGTTGTCTATATTTTCTGATGGTTTCATCTGAAATATCATTGCAATGAATAATTGTCATTCCGAGTCATAAGTATAAATTCTTTGGTTGGAGTTCGTCAAGTTCACACGATCAATTATTTATAGAAATTCGCACGATTAATGAACAAAAAAGAAACTCCGTTGTTGGTGATAACTGACGAAAATCTCAAGACTCCGGGGGACTTTCCGACCATTTGGTAACCTTAGTTGTACTCATTGTTCAAATATCAAGATATGAAATTAAGTGCCATTGATTGTGTGAACTATAAAAACACTGTTTGCCTCAAAACTGTTACTTCGGTTGCAATAATTTTTCGCAAAGTGTAGCTGCATTTTCAGCGTCATCAAACTTGGATCTGATTGATCCAATAACTTATTTGTTATTACGTCAATCGTTTTGTTTATTGATTCTTCATTATCCACCTCGAAATGCCAATCAGGATTCAATTGACACAAATTCAGCTGCGGTCAAGATAATGAATTATCATCAATCATGTGTATTAACATTCAGAATAATCTGTACTTCCTCCTACAGTTAGGTATTTTACTCACTAGGAAAGACACTAAGTCTTTGGAAACCGATATTTTCCTTTCGTTGCATTCTTCGACGATTATTTGGACTAAATTCTTACGCCAGCCACTCATTTCAGTTGTATTATATTGAAAGTCGTTGCCTTACTGTCGTCTTTTGTTCAACTTCGATGCAGTTTGATCAATATCCAATACCATCAAGTGGTGTTCTTTCAGCATTATGAGGCATAACCTAGAAAAGATTATATCAATATATAATTATCAAAAAGTGCTCATCATACGAGTTGCTTCCACAGAAGAGGGTCAAACTCGAGAAGAATATTGCATGACAAAAATGTATCAGAATATTGTAGCGCGATAATTCTTGGTTTCATCCCAAAAGTTTGTCGCTCATCAACAAGCACGTTTTTTTAATTTTGAAAATAATCAGACACTATTATGGAAAACAGGAAAAGATCATTTTGCGAGATGATTCTTCTCAAAGTTTCCCCATTTTAACGTTGTCTACAATTCGAAAATGAGTAGAATTTTAATTAAGCCCAGCTCTCTTATTGATGCGATCATCTGAGTAGAAGAATTGTTTTGTCTCTTTCAGGACATTGTGGAGAATGCCGATAGTCTCTTATCTTATTAAAATTGGCATTAGTGGAATCTCAATAAATGCTGCATAGTTCATCGCATCGAAGGTACACCTGCATCATCAAAAAGAAGTGAGCGAGAATGGAAAAAATTGCCGACCAATTACGTCTAAACTCAGTCGAAGTCTAGATTAACGTCGACACCTAAAGATTTACATGTCTTCAAAAAGGCGATGCCGTAAGGAGGATGAACTTCATGAAATTGATGTAAATGACACTAAATTTCCTTATAATTCAAACTACAATAAAATTAATTCATTTTCTTACTGGCAATTATTGTGTGATTATTGCAAAGTCCGAACGACTGCGTGATTCCTGGGAATATTCTTTCGTATTCAAATTTTCCCTGGCATAAAATGGCCGCAGGCAATTGAAACAACTCCCACCATGTGCGCCACAGTCGTGCGAGACATTCGCAAACCTTCGTATCAGCTCGGTAACCTTCGCTTCACTCATCCGCGTGTATTTTCACGTTCTATTTGTGTATAACAAACCATCCAATGAAAATTCAGCCTGGCTCTCTCGAGCTCACTATCCTTAATAATTCTCAGTCTGTCAACGAACGTTGCGTCAGGCGGGTTAGGACATGTTATACTGATCAACAGAAGAAGAGGAAATACCAACGGAACACTGGTGCTGATAAATAAAATTCTTATTTGAATATTTGAATTATGTGGATGTGTTATTGCTAAAATGTACTTGCAATCATCAAACTCTATAAATAGATCTTAAAAATCAATTGTGTTATTGTGAATATTGTTATTAGTTCCATCCTCACGACTGTATTTACTGTTGTGCCAGATAAAGTTAAACGGGGTTGTAGCAGCGTTTAGTTGTGTGTGAAAAGTAGGAATGGCTGGAGATATTTGGCGAGGCTATGACGCCTCCTCTAGCATGTCGATCAGACGACTATGGTGCAGTGAACTCGTAATATGGAGGTTCGTAGCCCTCACTTGGTGGCTATCATCTATTTTACTTTGTAGCAACGCAGCGTCCCAACACGTTGAGAGTCGAGTTGGTGAGTCATAACAATATTTTTTTCCACACCCGTTTGTTTTTTGTTTCAATTCGCTACATGTACATGAATAGTGATACGTGTGCTGTGTAAGGATTCTTCAACTGTATTATTTCCTCTAAGTTATTAATAGATATTTTTATTCAATTATATTTTGTTATGAGATGTCTGATATTGGAGGGAAGAGCGATTGTCACGGAGTGAGGAAGTAGTGCGGATTTTCAATAATAAATTCCGTCTTGACGAACGTTTAGTGAATGGAATTCAATTGGTACAGAAGGAAGAACTTTCATGAAGAATAAAAACATTGGACGGTGAAGATATTTGATATGAGGAGAAATACTTTTCAAGATCGGATCTTTGCGGTGAAGATGTTATGTTGTTTCTGCTTTTCCGAGAAATGTCAATGCGGTTTGGTTAGTTGTTTCTTTGTGTATAAAGTCTTATATCATTGGAGAACACTTGAGAGATTCAATAAAGACGTTTTTCCGTTCGAAGAAGTTTGTAAATGGATACATTTTTCAAGAGTTGATTTTTTTTATTCGTGTAAGGGTAAACACTGCTGGTTCCCTCTGCACAATTTTGACGCTTGTTGATTCTGGAGTCGAAATAGTTCTCAGATATACGAAGAAGTTCACTTGATATAATAGTCCCAGATTGATAATTGTTTTTAAATTCTTAAAATTATGAGTCGATTTTATGTATTTTGGAGTCTAACTTCGACATTTAGTACCGGAGGCCTCAAAAAATTTGTTATTGTAAAATCTGCTGGAGCAAAGTCGATCAGAATTTCAGAGTCGATATTTGGAGAGTGAATTCTTGGAATTCATATGTCTGGAAAAATCGTGCATGACAATTTTGAGAGGAAAAATTTTCTTCTCTTCGACTATTTCTTTCAATAGTGTTTTCTACATTTGTTATATCCTGGAAAATTCGCAATCATGTAGAATAGTACAATCGAGGTTTTTCATAACGACCAAGAAAAATATCAAATTTTATGTCAGAGTCAATTTGATAAAAATTATGGGGAATCGTTACGCACATTACTGAATTTCAATGGATACTGAGCACACACATTAAAGACTGAATATTACCTTTCTTTTCAACGTTTACATTTATTCGAATTATCTTTGGTCTGTCGAACTTCCGCTCTAGTGTAGTGCATAAAATATACTCAGATAGATAAATTAGAGTTGTAGTCATCCATCGCAGTTTTATCCGGAATAGTTCCGTTTATGAGTTTCGTGATTCGAATGAATTTCATAAGTGGGGATGAATTGCTCAAATGCTCGTTGAAGAATTTGCAACTTAAAAAAATACAGGCAGAAATGCTGTAGGATTAACATCGTTGTGCTATTATTACTTTTTATTCTTCTTTACATTTTATAGGCAAGTTATTGTTGTTACTTTAGATCATATTTTGCAACTGAATGTACTCTTTGTTATTTTGGTTGAGATTCTTGAGTCACTCTGAAAAATTCTCATCGAAATCAAGTTGAAACTTTAAATTTAATCTAGACCGTTGGTTCAATAGCACATTTTATTCTTTTGTTGAAACGGTTATTTCAAAGATGATGTTACGGAATGTGGATGTACATTTGTTCAGTTGATGTCCATGATTTGAAGTCTTTGCAGGAAAACTGATGAATCTCTGTGGTCGTAAAATAGAATAGTTCTCGTTCTCTTGAAACGAGATGGTTTCTCTCATATGAAATATTTGCTCAACTTATGACTTTGCCGTCGTCGTTTCAGTTCTCTTCTCCTTTCGGTTGTATTTATTTCTTCTTGTATTTGCAGGGAAAAATCTAAAGACAATGAAGGCAGGATAGAGAAATTTGTTCCCGGCAGACATTTTTTTTATTTGTATATGTTCGGAGGTTTTGGGAAAATGTCGCAGATTTTTACTGGAATTCATCATAGGAAACTAGCGAATAACGAATAAAGAAATTCAAGAGTGAGATCAGTAGCATAGAGAGGAGAGACGAATTTCATTCGTTTATATACTGAAAAACAAACAAAACTGCCAAGTATTCATTTGTTTTTCCATCTTCTGTAATTTTGTCAATTTCTTCCGTCCTCCAATTTCCAACTAATCGAAGAAGTTGAAAGTTAGTGTATGTGCACAAATTCGATGGTTTGGTGAACTTTCAAGTCGAATAGAGAGGAGAAGCGAATTAAAACTCGTTTCGCTTACCAGACGGAAATAATGACGTCTAGAAATTAGAATTTCAGATGGTGACATTTTTAACGAAACCATTATAATTCATAATTGCTTGCAGGATTATAATAAATTTGAATTCTTTGCCACAAGGGAAAAAAAATTAATCTTAGATGAAATACCAACTGGTGTGAGAGTTCTCAAACATTCAATCGTTGAAATAAATACGGACAGTGATAAAAGTTGGCTAATGTGCAACAGCTTCTCACAAAATGATTTTGAAATTGATTATTTAGTCATATTCACCTCACTCATAGCAGATAAATATTCGTCTGCAAATTTTTTCTATGTCTACATCATCCTCTTCACATTCTAATTTCTTCAGAATCGTTAATATGTTATGAAGAAAAATAAATATAACATGAATAGTACTATAGCAAATCTTATTGGTTGCTTTTATACGCTTTTATCTAATCATAATTTGTCACTTGTTTGCAACAGTGGTAGATCCTCAATCACGTGACTGATATCATTCATATTTTTTTCCTTTGTTCATCCTAAAGTAATTTGTTACAGTGGTGGACGACCACTCATTACCAATTGAATTGATTAATAGCGGGATGCAATGAAAATATGGTTTGTTGTTTTTTCTTCGATTATACATTTTTATGCCTTTTGTATCTTGTGACTCATTCTCGGTGAGTTAATCACGTGATCTTATTTGTTTTTCCACAGCGTTTTTATTCATCGGAATTTTTATTATTGTTGTTATGTTTTATTATCATTACCTTTTATTTTTATGTCACTCATATGATAATTTCTATTGAACCGTTGGAAGATGATGACGACAATGATAATTCTCAATCTGTGTATTTTTTATTCAAATCTTTCATTTTACGTGCGCGTTATTACCAGGAAATAAATATTGATTTATTCGTCATACAGTTGTCAATTCAGCAGATCGGTATTTTCTTCTCTCCCTCTTTCGAATTGTATTGAAATTATTTATGTGTTTTCAAGTTATTGTCTACGATCTGGTCCAATTCATCAGCACGTTTGCCTTCTGTGGAATGAAGATTCTGACAGCTGCGGCTACTTTAATGTTATCTGTGTCATTTCGTTGTAAACTCTGAAATCCGAATTATTTATTCAATTGAATAAACAAAATGATGTTTCATGTACTCCAAAAAGATGAACTCTTCGTTGATCAAATGGTATAATTGTGCGTCATAAAGAATAAAAATTTTGATTAGAAAGAATTTCCTTACTGTAATATTTACCATAAAATATTTTCATACTGAACATCCTCCATTACAAATGGCCTGTTTCGTTCTTCAAATCGTTGAACATTGAGTTGATTGTGTTATGTAACGCAAATTTGAGCTTGGTAAAAACCCTGTTGATGATCAATTTTATGGACTCGTTATTGTAAAAATTTATATCTTTATAAGGACACTCCAGAGAATTGATAGTTGTAATAAGTTACAATCATTGCAGATAATGAATGTCGCAATATCATGTGATGGCTGTTTCTTCATCACATGTGATGAAATTGTGACAAATTTACAATATTGGGATGCGAAAAATTTGGAAAATTCCATTGAACACCACAACCAAAATATTTTCGAAACCCGTTTGAACTGAATTAACTTTATCATGGTGTAGTAACGCAAATAATTATACCATAAAATTATTATCTACAAATGTTCTCAGTGAATTATCGTAGAGAGTTTTGTCAAAATTGTGGCGATTACAAACTCGATGAAATTATTTTCTGATGAATACCTTCGATCGAACATAACCCTTCAAACATGACGAACATTCGGATGTTTGTGCGTGTACATTGACATGTTTATTGGTTTGTTAAAAAATTGGAAGTAAATGTGAATAAAAACCGGTTTTTGGTTGCACAGACATTTCATGCATACACAAACGAAAGGTAAAACTGACTCATAACAGACATTGTATACTTATATAATCCATACACCTTCACAACCATATTTTATGTATACACACGAGAGGTTTCATTTTAACGATTCCGAGTGAATCATCGCGATCAATGCAGCGTGAAATACAGTCGGAGGGTTGAAAAGACTATACACATGGCACATAATATACACAGCACTATTGTTCATATAATTTAGATTTTTTTTTCTCTTCTCTATAATGCATTACACATGAGGAATGCGCTCATATGCTCATATTTCATATTATTTCGCCTCTGCATTGTCAAGAAAAAGTCGGTGACACTTTCGGGAACTAAAGAAACAAAGACAATTCTAAAAATGTAATACAATGAGTTTTTTCAATCACTTGATTGGATATAAAGACAAATGAGAACAGATTGAAGTGTTTTGTTGGAATTAATTTTGCCCCAGGATATTTATCGTGTTGGATTAGTTTCCGATTTCGTATATTCACACCAAACTGGTTGTTCCGATTGAAAATGGCCAAAGGTAATTTCCGGTTCTTCCTATTCTGTCGCGTCGGCAGTGTCTACCGATACAAACGGATATGTTGAAGGTTGGAAATTACTGTCAAATCGTACTTTGGGAGTTGAAGTTATTTATGTGTAGAGGTAGATGGGAGGGTGGAAAAGAAATAGATTTTCCTTTGTGTTTGACTTTTTCAATCATTTTCATATAATTTTATAGTCCACACGCATGAATGTACATACGAAATTCAATTGTGGAGAAATATTTCCAACGTGTTCAAAATTTTTTTTCCAATTTCAATTCACACATGAGCCATTTCAGATTAGACCATCGATGATTTTTATTTTTCATTTATAATTGTCCTTTGGATTGTTTTATTGGGTCGTGAATTTTCATGTCACAGCAGAAAAATTGTGAGAGCAATCAAGAATTGTATTTGTCACATGAGGCATGAAGATGATGAGCAATAGACAAATGTTATTACGCACAATTTAAAATTCGCAGAATGTTTCATTTATCAATTGCGATATACTCAGATACTAATCAAATAACTTGTTTTGAGATTGTACGATTTGAAGAGTAAAAAGCAAAACGTTAATGTGTAAAGGAAAGTGAAAACTGGGAACTTATGCTAATTAACAGTCATTCAACACCAACAATCACAAATTGAGAGACAATCGTCTATTCATGTCTTGTTACCTTGCTTTGTTTCAATCTCTAGCACTTCTCTGTATAATTAGTATTTAAATTGAAGTATATTACAGACAGACAAACAAACACACAAATAAACAGACAGTGTTGCCATTTTGCAGTGGTTTCATTCGTGGAATAGGAATGGAGTCAATTGTTCGATCATCTCAAATATTGAAATAGAAATATCATCAACTTCTCTCCACTAAAATTTTCATGTCCGATTATATCATCGAAGTGGACTGGATGAAAAAGTGAAAAAAAAAAAATTTCCGTTGGGGAAACCTCTCGATTAATTTTTGCCAGGGTTATGATGAGGGCAGTTGGTCGATTAGTTCCATCCGCACAATTCGATTGCTTGTAATAATTTAACATTGTTATATGATCCTCTGCACCCTGTGCGATCAATTTCGTATCGAATTTCACTGTTGTTCTCAAATTTTATTTCAATGTCTATTTTACTTCACAATTGTTGTGTACTTTTTTTTTGTGACATTTCGTCGTCATAACAAACTGATGATACGTGAACAACTGATCATCTTTGTACATATTCACAATAGTTTAATCGCTGTATAAATTGACGAAGGTATCGAGTCACTTGCCACAAGAAACTGTGCAGAGATGATGCCCGTCCTTGCTCCACACACATCACCATTTCACTCACTGTATATGATCTTTCGTCGTTGACGCCATTAATATTTAGTGGAGTATGTACAAGTCGAGTTGCGGTTAAAGTTTCAGAGTAGATAGTGGCTATGTGTATGTAGGTGGTTTTCAGAATTATCTATCCACAATTTCTCAACTGACTTCGTATCTCATAAGATTAATTGATTCTCCAATTGCCAGACGAACTTTATTTGAATGTTTACATCCTGCATAGCTTATCTTGTTCAGAAATGTTTGAGACTTTTGAAATGATGAAAGAAAAAAAGGGAATGGTTTTCGATTATTCTAGTGTATTGACGCTGTTAGCTGTATAATGAACGAATGGAGAAGGATAAAAAGAAAAATTATTCATTCAGAGTGTAAAAAAAATGTTCACTTGCATGAAGTCCTTCACCATTTGTGACAGTATGAATTCCGAAGGTCGTTACAAACTAATATTCATTTTCCACTCTAGGAATGTTCAATCAACCTCAAAGTCCCTGAATCAATATCAATATATTGGATATCACTTGATAGCAACAATAAATTGAAACATATGAGGGATCAATTGTATTGGAATCTGTTTGGAAATTTCTTCAAAATTTCATCAAGTCGTGCTATTTGCATGAAGAATTTATTAACGGAGAGAAATGAGAATGAAGGATAGCTAGATTTCTCCGAGTAGACTGAAATCTATAAACATTCAATTACAATTGTTATCGCAATGAAATAAGCCCACTTGAACGTATATAATTGGCAAATTTTATTCAGAGGAAATCTCAATTGAGCGTTCGTGTGAGTAACGAGTTCATAATACATTTACTATTGAATATTCTAGCAAAGGGTGGGTTTGAGAGCAACTGCTGTTCAGAGCTTCAGATGATTACTAAATGCATTAAATCTCTGTTAGTCATATTCAATTTTTTATAACTTCTGGGACACAGGCGGAGAAAGAAAAAAAAATAAACAAATTAATAGTGATTGATGAGAAAAAAGTTTATTTTTTCATTCAATCATTTCCACATATGTTGTATTATGTTCGACACATCGATTTACACCTACATGAAAAAAATTTTTTCATTCTCTCATGATGTAATGGTGAATATTTGTTTCGCCTCATCAACATCCCACAAGAATAATTCTTTTATGTCCCTCACACCTCAATACCATACATTTAATTATAATATAAAATCAAATATTCTACCTGGATCTGCTTTGTTGGTACGTACTTTGTCTCAAGTACAACCACAGCATGTCTATAAGAAAAAAGATACTTTTAAATTCGCTGCGATCAATACTTGAATTTGAACGTCAAGTCCAGTATAATGATGAGATTGTGGAGAATGGTTGAGTGACCGGTTCATATCAGAACTCACTGTGGATATTGTCATAAAAGTTGAAATTCTTTTTCAATGACAGTTCCAATTGAGGACTCTGGATGACTGATCGATGGTCATCGCAGTTGGGGATTCGAGAAACTTCATCTCTGAATGAAATGATTGGTCAGGTTAGGAATGATAAGGAGCTGATATAAATCGTCTAAACTTGTCTGGTTTGGCATGAAATTTTACGGAAAATGGTTTATCATTAGAATTCCTGGTATGGAGAGAATTGGAGTTAAATTCTCAATCCCTTGAATTTTGTGAGAAAAAATAATTTATTTTCTTGTATTTAACTTGATATTTATGACTACAATGGGGAAATTCACATGAGAACAGTTCAAGCAAGGAAACAGGAAGGATAGAACCAACACTCAACCAACATCCGATGACCAACAGGTTTACTGATATAAATGTTTGGAATGTTTAAATACTCGCGCTATTTATATCACGGATATGAACATTTTTAAAATAATTTCAATTTTTTATGGAATTAATTTTCCAGTTTCAACTTTTCACATCAACTTCTATCCACCCACCAACAAAAACGCTTTTGAAATTTTTTTGTTCTTCTATTTTCATGCAGAATAAAATATCCCCCATACTGGATAAGAATTTATTCTACCTCTGATTTTATATATGAAACCATCCATCACCTTGAACAATCCACCATAAATTAATTTTAATAAAGTCCAACTTAGCGAGGATGAGTTTCATAAAAATATAATAAATGCAGAAAACCCCAAATTGGACATGTTGTTTTGTATACAAATACTTTAGCAGCTACTTTCTCAAAAACATTATCATTCTTTACACTTGACTATGTCATTTTATTTTAGTCTCAACTCTTATAACCATCCATCTTCCTTTCATGTCATCTTGTATAATGTTATGTTATTCTTTCATTTGTGATGTTTTTGTTTGTTTCCTTCTCTTCTTCCATTTGAATATTCCCAGCGGTTTCAATTTTTCTATCTTTCTCTACCTCATGTTACCGAACATTTGTCACTTGTTTAGTGTCATTTGATACGAAACAAACATTGATGCATTTGCATTTCTACAGACAAGTTGGTTATATTTATTATCAAATCCACGTTCTTATTTTATGCTGGGATGTCTCTGCCACTGATGTATAACCACATTTTCTAATGAATAATATGAAAGAATGACAATGGAACGGAAGGACAACAGTACTAGAATTGATGGGGAAACAGTTGGATTAGAGAATGTACAAATATGGTTTTTGTGACGCGTGCCAGCTTGCGCAGATGCTCATATTAAATACGATAGACGAGTTAGGGGAACACTGGACAACTATTCACCGTCCACAATTGAGGGAGCTCTGTTTGTGTGTTTTTCAACGCCAGTAGAAATTTGAGGTGGCTTTTATCAATCTTTTTTTCATTGAAAGGCGGGTTTGACTCTTTCAACGGATCAGAGTAGCTTCTCTCGTTTCGTTTTTCTTATATTTCGTCTCTCGATGGCTCTTTCGTTAATTCTATGATTATGGATTTTCGAAAAACTACTCTCGAATCAGAAGAAAGATTATGGAAATGTTTTTTCAGATTAATGGTTGGTGCATCTTCGTCGTGAACTTATTTGAACATTTTGATCTGTTGTCCGATAAAACATCTGTGGTATCGATTGGATCAGTAGGGAATTTCTTACAATTTCTATAGAATTCATCATAACAGAAGAATAAATTTGTTTGGTCGATTGTCAACTGCATAAACTCTGCTTGACATTGTGAGACTGTGATTTAAAAATTCACTCGAGAAAAATATCGGAACATTTTTTTTTCTAACTAATCAACTTTTTCCTCGTGCAATTATTCTACTTTAGAATATTACAACAACCTACTTCATTGTGAAAGTAATAATTTCTTCATCCTCTGATGGTCATAGCAGATGATAATCGTTTTGTAGTTTATGAGAAAAGAAATGCACAGGAATCGCTTTATTTCCATGCAAGTTATATTTACACACGAGTAAGTGTGGAAGATATTAGATCGCGCCATATTTGAAGGTGGTGAAAGGATACCCTTGAGGATAAAGAAATACACAGATGTAAATGCAATCTGATGAAAAATATTCTACACTGTAGAATAATGTTGGCGTTTTGTGTAATAATCATTTATACCTTCACTCAAATACGCTGAACAGAGAAATTGAATGACGCAAGCCAGTTCCAACACTCAAGAGAAATGACCGTGACGATTAAATTGGAAGATTTAGAAGAAGAAGTCTCAGACCTTATCAGCATTTTCTTCCAGTTATTTCTCAAAATGTTTGATAAAATTTAATCAGCAATTAAAGAACAAATCCTAATAGGATCAAATATCTTGACGTCCTTCTGCATATGAAAAGATCATCAAGAATTTTCTTATTATTTTCTATTTATTTTAGAATTTCATGTATCTGATGAAATTTTGCTGTTGGAGATAATCTCTAAAAATATTTTTTCGGGACGAGAGAAAAATCTAGCGATGTGACAATTTTCAATTCTGTTGATCAGTTATTTCAAGGAGGAATCGTAGTCTCAAAAATATTTTGTATAAGTCGAAGAATGAAACGCTCAACACGATACGTTACTTTGCTTATTCCGAAAATAAGTTTTTTAATATGAATAGATGAGTGATTGTGATAAGTCCGAGAAATAGTGACAGGAGAATTAAAGAACGAAGTCAAAGATGATATTCGAATTAAGATTTATTTGAGGAAAATAAAATGTCGTTGAGAGGTACAGTGCTGATATGTGGAAAAAGTACACAAGTTGAATATATATCGCAAATTCTATTCTATTTCCAGAGTTCAACAATGATTATGACTTATATTCATTCGCATACAAGTTTAGATGAGTCTTGAGTGTGTTTGCTGATGATTCTACTGCGTTTTCCCCCTTCTAAAATTCCATCGCTTCCAATATATTTTCTGACATTTATTGGACCACTGACTTTTATTTCACTACTTGTGTTATGCCATGTTTTTTTTTCCCTCCAATTCCTTTTCATCCCAAATTCTATAATTTATGCTTAAGGAGATATTTTCGTATGTATTGTTGAAAAATTCGTGATCATTATGAATATCTTCCGTTCAATATAATTGGACAATGACTCGAGCCTTCCTCCGTTCATTTTTATTAGTTTTTTTGTTGAATATCGAGTATGAAAATTATAGGGAGAATGGATTAATTTTTGAATCGAGTGGAAATAAATAACAAAAGGTATGATTAACATTACTCAAAACGACAGTATGTAAATGAGAAATAATAATTCATATGATTTATATAAATTAAGAAGAATGACAAAACTATTTTCGCTAGAGTGCACAACGAAAAAAAATTACGGAGCGTAGAATTAATTTTTTACGCTTCCATGTCTCTGAAAATGTATGAAAATACTTTACCGTTCGATTATGATAATTCAATTGTCATAAAATGAACAAAACAAACAAGAAATTATGGTGTTTTACGGCTTTAAACATTACTCTGCAGTGACATTTCCATTACGCAGCATGAATAATGTTTCAGCATCTTCCTCATCATCACTCCACAAAACTTTATCCACATCGCTCCATTCATTCACCTATTTAATTACTTTTCCATCAATTATCATATCCATAATTGTTCGATCTGCGATTCTTGATGCATTTTTCATCCCTTAATTGTGCTCAAAAGATTAACGATGACAACCATCCATGGATGCTATTCTAGAACTACCAGAAGAATCCACATTATGTGAAATTGATGTTCTTGCAACATTCTCAACGTCTTCTATCAGTTTTGTGTTGGTTTTCATATAGATGCACATATGTGAAGAAGCGAAGTATTTTAAGAAAGAAATGGCGGTCAGAATAGCCAGCTGCAATTGGCGTCTTTCGTTCTACTGTTTTTCTCCGTAATTTTTTTTCTTCTTTCCTAAGCCCTCAATATTGTTTCGAACGGATCGTTCTCGAGGTCACGCACCAACAAACAATATTTTTAATTAAAATACAAAAATGTGTTGAGAATGAAAGAGATATAAAAAAAAATTCCAAACCCAACGGAAGTTTTTTTTCCTGTCTTGTATATTTATATTGGCTATCAAATTTTTTTTTATTCTTTGTTCCTTCCTTCCTGTCTATGACTTTTCATCTTTCTCTCTTCATATCTTGCGCTCTCATCCATTCGCCTTTTTTTTTCTCCTTCCTGTGTGGTTTGTGCAGTGATACCGACAAGAGATAAAGCGAGTAAAGAGCTTTTACACTACGTAGACACGTGCCAACAGTCTTCTACACACATTCTCTCTCGCGTTGTGGTTTATTCATCATGTGTTTTGCGATTAAATGAAAAAAAATGGATGGTAAACAAAGGTGGAATCCTTTGGAGGAGATAAGGAGAAGGAATACTATGCAACAATGTTGTACGATTGAAGTAAAAAATATTACTTCTATTATATCATGGGAGGAAAACTTTATTCTACAATTAATTTTCATTTCTAACGGAACTATTTCATTTCCCTTGAAACATTTTTCTTGTGTATTTCAGAATCTGAAAAATATAAGTTGGATCTCATCACAACCGCGAATATTCAACAAATTTCTTGTTCATGAAATCCTTGATTGTACGTTAAAAATGTTTTTATGATGTGTTTTTGACGCAACCCACATTTTTCAGGTTCTAAGAATATAAATAATGAAATAGTTACTGCTATCGACACTTCATTATACTGTTACTTATTATTGTGTAGTTCACGTATCAGTGCTCTGATGTTAGCTGTGAATAATAAAATGGACACTTTTTCGTAGCATCTAATTAGGTTCCACTTATAGACTGACTGAATACAATTCTGCGTGACGAAATTATTTCGAAGCATCGTCGGTTCCTTTATTGACTCTTTCATTTGCCAGTGCAAACTATATTCGAATTTGCAACTTAAAATATTAAGGAAAGATGAAGATATATTTAAATAATGACAAAAGTTCCTATTTTTTATTTTCGAACGTCCTGCCGATGCGATGTGTGATCTGTTGCTATTCAATATAAAATAAAATTTATCGTTTTCATTGATGTTTTTTTTAAATATTCCGACGTTTTCTTCTTGGTATCTGAATGGTGTATCTTAAAAAGTAATTCCTTACGTGACAAAGAAACTTCCTCTTTTATTTCCGAATTGTGAATGACTTTTCTTTGAATTGAGTTGCTTGTGGGTTTCCACAATGTTTTATCTCTCTTCTTCCTTACTGTCTACTTCATGCATAATTCATTATCCCTCTTTCACTTATGATTCATCCCTGTACACCCACGTAGAATTATGTGTGGAGACACTTTCTCAAACAACAATGACAGACAAATGATATTATGAACAGTTATGACTTCTTGCTAAGATTAATTAACATTAGTTAACTATTTTTGTTTTTCATTCTTTCAAACGAAGATTGATATCACACATTTGATGAGTTCGTCAAGTTGGTACGAACATTGTTGATACTTTGAATAATGTGAATATTCTTTTTTAGACAATTTTCGAACAGTTTTATTATCAATTGATCAGTTTCCGTTTTATCCGAATTTTATTTCGACTAGAATTGATGACTGACTCTCATTTAGAAGAGAATTTTCGAAAAAATGGTTGATGATGTATCCAATGCTCCATTGACAAAAATGTCATTGAATACCAGTTGATGATCCATACTTAAAACAGATGAAAACACCATAATTAGTTGGTTTTATGGTCATTGATACCAAAGTATAATGTTTCTTTGTGTAATCTGCATATGGTCCACTCCGACGTTGCCAAATTTCCCAACGTTGAAAAGCTGACGGTAGCAATTTAATGACGAATTTTATGAAACTGTTTGTGTATTTTGATGAAACATTCACTTTCATTTGTCACATTTAAATCCTAAACGCTGTTTTTATCTTGTGTTGCAAGTAGTGAAACATCGCGGGATCATCATAGTTGAGGGAGGACAAAACGAATTTCAATCAACATAGTTATGATGATAAGAAATTTGAGATGTCATGCCATGAAGTTCTTCACAACGCTGACAATTCTGTGAATTGTAGCGAGTAACTTGGTGAAAATGTTTGAAAAGTTTGCAATTTACCGATATGTAAATACAGTTGAAGAAGAAAAAAAACAGTTCGACGTCGATAAAAAAAATCAATAAATGCAGACGCAGGTTTTTGCTATAGTTAAAGTACTTTTTCTGACTTTCTAAATTCCACCGTTCATTCTCTAAAATTAGTGAGTGGAGCTTAACGTTGAAGAAGAGAAGTGAGTAGAGTGGTGAAAAGTGGGGAAGAACATTTAAAGTCGAAGTCTGCCTCCCCATTTTTTCATGTTCGACGAGCCGTGACGTAGGACGCACGAGCCCAACCAAATGATAGAGGAAAACGGAGATCGTTAAAGAGAGCATGAAGAAAAAAAAATAGCTATGGTGGCTGCGGAGGTTGGAGTGAGGGAAAAAAACCAAAGAGAGAGAGAGAGAGAGAGCGGATGAATGAGAGAATGAGAAAATCGAGTGCATGGGTTATATTGGGCGTGTGTCATCGCTCTTTCCCCTCAAGAGTCGTTTTCGAGCAGTCCACAAAGAGGAAGAGCAATTCAATGCAGTGAGAGGAATATTGGAGGAATATCGGAAAACAATTTTAATTCGATTGGTTACCCATTTTTATTGTCCTTTTATCATTCTTCACTACCGTTACTATGAGAATTCTCCATTTTCCAGTCTGCTAAAACTTCTTCGTTGTCAGTATCAATTTAGTAATTTTGATTGTTTGTTTCCACATTTAGTCATCAATATTTACGTTATTTCATCATCGAATATTGTTGTATATCAGCGTTCAACACAACCTAGCCAGATATTGAAACAAAAAAATTGAAAATAAAAAAGATGCGGAAAGCGAAACGAACATCAATTGAGGTTTGTCATTGTAACAATTAACCTCAAAATGATCGTGATGTTTGATAGCGAGCTTTAAATAAGTTGGATGCTTGAGTGTGTGCTGTGAACCTTCTTCAATGCAATGTGCTACATATAGAATAATTTATTTAGAAGATTCTTCCGGTTGATGCATTCGAACGATGAAAAAATATCGAGCATGGAGAGACACTCCAATTTTAAACTTACAAAGTCCAAATGAATTAAATGAATAGAAAGTGTTAATTATGTAGAATATACTGATGAATGTTAGATGAATATTATAAATTTTCTTTCCACTGCATGGTCTTCGAAGTGGAACATAGATATGCTCTATTTCCTCGAGTTATTCATCGACGTAATCAGACTGATAAAATAATCTACACTGCTTTGTGTCGTTGTTTTGGTAGCTCATAATAAAATTATTTTCACTCGAGCAAAAATCATGAATGATGAATGCAATGACAGTTGTTATGTTGGATTCATTTATTTCCTCGGTTAATCATTCGTTTAGAGAAATGAAAAGCGAAAAATTTCTTTAGATCAATTTAGAGATTATGAATGGTCATTTGTGGTATGAAATTTTTAATATCTTCAGTTTGATACAGTTTTCGTTCAACCCAATTGCGAACCCAATTGCGAACCCAAGTTTGCAATGTGTTTTTGAAGAAAGAAAACTGCACAGACACCAAAAAACGTTGCAATATGCAAATTCAAGTGAGAATAAAACTGAATTTCTAAATAGAAGAGCAGACTACGGAAGAAAAAAAATGTTGGATACACCAACGATGATCCTGTGAAAATTACTGTTGTGTCCATTTTATCCCCCGTTGTTGAATCGTCCGACCTCGTATATAGAACGAAAGAATGTCATCACATTCCTTGACAATGAAAGAAATAAAACCAGCGACGAAATGGTGAGAAAGCAATGAAAAAAAAATCACGAGAGGAGCAACACCGAGAGGAGATAAAAAAGCACAAGAGAAAAATTTGAATTGAGTGGCAGAAGGTGCACTTGTGTTGAAACAGAAATGCTCTCCACAACACAGCGCAATGTTAAAACGAAATTTTAAAATTTCCAACAGAATTTTATTCTTGGCAAAAATATAAATGGTAAAAACGTCTCATACTTCAAATCATTCAACCAAAGTCACATCGTATATTTCTAGATCCAAATGAACGATTGTAAAATAAAAATCTTGATGCTTCATATCATCACAATTACACTTTATAAATATTCTTCATTGTAACGAAAAAATATCTCAACTGAATTCACTTCATAAGGGTCAAGTTGAATTAATCTTCATCAATTTTGCCCCTACTGAAATACCTCACAGTCCATTTCTGAACAATGTACTAATTATTTTGATTTTCCATTTTTTATCTTTGGTAATACGGAAATTGTCAACATTATCACAATGGCATACGTTGACACTGTGTATATAGAATGGAGTTCGCAACGTCCGGTTGACTCATGCGTTCGCTGTTCAGTTTATATGAATCAACCTCTCCCACTGCATAGTCTTTACTACTTGACGCGACTTGGTAATTATCAAGTTTAATTGGGCAACGAGCGTACTCTGAACAACGAGGATTGGTCGCAATAGGTACTAAAACATTACAATCTATTACACGGTGCAATTTCTATTGCCTTTATATGCCATTGAATATTTTTGTTGGACTCAATGATTTGACTTGAATATAAAAAATGTTAAATGCATTTTATTCCGTAACAGTGAAAATTCATCATAGCAATATTCGGTGCAATTACTTGTCTAAATTGTAAAGTGATTTCATAGAAAAAATTAATTTAGTTTTATCTCATTTCATGAGTTAGATTACGACTCGTATGAGATATTTCCGTCCGGTCTGTTTGTCATGCTCCTCCCTCTCTTTCTAATATTATGTATTCACATATGGCGAATCAGGATGTGCCTGGGAACGAAAATAAAGATCCGCGAGTTGATGAACACGTGCGAACTCTTCCATCATCAGTAGCTGAAAACAAAATTCCCCCCGATTTTTCATTCTTCTTAGTTTTTTGAAGTTACAGTTTTTCGAGAGTATTAGGTTGAGGATAAGATTGAGAGTGGCGCGCGTATCCTGTTACGGTGATATATTCCAAAACTGGTTATCAATGGTTAATAATAATAAAATTCTTTTGATTGACTTGCAAACGTGATGGAGTTATAACTAAAGATTATGTGCAGATCAATGCGCCTCATACGAGCACAGTGTTAGATATAGAAAGAATTCATTGCAGTGCGATAATTCAGTTAATTTATAATTTATGGATGACTTATGAGACACCCTGGTAAAATGAACTGCCAATGATTGCGTTGGATAGAAATTGCTCCCCCGATGAAAAATCTGTTCCAAACGTCTCCCTTCGAAAATTGTGAACCGAGTTATAGCGATCCAGAGTTTCGAGTTGTAACTCTCCTTGGGGGCCATTTTCGGTAGAGAATTTCCCCGCACCAAGTCGTCATTTTTCAGCCATAGATCATCGTATAGGGAGTCTACCAAAAAAAGATTCTTCATCGGAAAGATGAGCTCTATGCAACGTAATGGCAATCACTGTGTCTTCCCCAAACATTTTACTAGGTAGATTTTCGAGATAGCTGGTAAAAATGAAACTTCAAACAGTAAAGAGAAACACAGAGTTTGCAACTGCGTTGTATAGTGCACGCCATCTTCATGTGTGATCTGTTTCGGACATTTCTCTACAATAAGTTTTAGCCGAGGAATAACGATTTGAAGATATGAATTTGTGCCTTGTTGGAGACCAATTTTTGATGCACAATTCCATCCCCCCTAATTGATCTAACTCGACCGAAAATTATTGGGGTAGGTTGTTAATCGATTGAGGTGATCAAAATGATGAGCTCTATGCAACTTTCTAGGGAATGCACATCAGTCCACGTTCCCCAGGTATCACGTCAATGGATTTTAAAATTCCACACGGAAACAAAAAAAAACAAATTAAATGAAGAAATATATGGTTTGAAATTAAAGTTATATGATTCATGAAATCGAATATTTCTCGTTCGTTGGAATAGAAATCGTGAGTGAATCGCATGATCACTCAACCGAGTCCAAGACTTGCAGGCAAGTTTCATAACTTTGATAGTTGCGCGAGCTGTTGGATTTTGAGTGACTTTTCCCTTTCTCATAAATGTTTTCAACTTTTCCGATCTTCTTTTGAAGAAAATAAGATGAGAGAGACATTGAGGAAGAGGTAAAAAGGAGAAACCAAGAGGAGAATCTTTAAAAGCTTTTTTCAATCAACTAAAAGTAATTCTTGTGTTTTTTCTTCTCTTTGTTTCAGGACCATCAGCAGACTTCAGTAAACATAGTTTGGTACAACCCAAAGTGTTTCATGCTCGAAGTAAACGTGAAATTCTGGACACAAGAGAAAACGTGAGTTTATGTATAGGAAGAAGCTGAGAAAGAGAATGAAATGAAAACTTGGAGTTGAAATATTAGAGTAAGAAGACCAGTTGCAATCGAATCACTGACCTCACCTCACCTCACAATAGTGTCGCTCTGATGCTTTTCTAAATGCAAGAGTTGTCGCGATGCAACAATTTCCATGCAAATTCCATGACACAACTGCTGCATTCGAAATTCTATCCCTGCTTTCAAGCCAAGTTCATATTGTTAGAGTTGTGGGTTCTCATTTTCATGCAAATCAAAACTTTACAAATCAATATTATCGCAGCATGAATATATTCTGGAGATATGAGTAATCATTCATTTTCTATGAGTCAAACTTATTACATTGCAACCAACTGAAGCGGATCTATGTGGAGAATTTGCTTCAATCATGAATTCCTCATTGACATTCGATATCCATCCAATCCAATCAAGAGACAAGTGAATTGACATGAAATTACCTTCTCGATCAATGTTCTAGTTACTACAACTGGGACACAATGAAACATTCGCTCATCTGTCATAATAACCACGATTTTACCATGTTCCAATAAATTTCAAGTGCTTCGTAATCAAATACCGATGCTCTTTCTTTTGAATGGTTTGCTACGAAGAAATGAAAAATAACAAATTATTGGCGAATGGGAGAATATTCCACGTAATTTCTTGCAGGGTCAAGTCCTACAATGTGCATGATGAAGAATCCCCATTCAAATTCACGGAGCTCCATGCTAATATCGATGAAAAATTTTTCATATTCAACTGAGATGATGAACCGATGTGAATAGACAGTTCATCAAACTAATTTCTGCAAACAAATATGAACAAAAAATGTCTGTAATTTAAACAACAAAAATCAACAAGCCAATAGTTGTCTTCATTGACTGGTCAATTCAATCTTGATACTTTATTGTTAGAAATTCCTGTCAGTATTATTTATCAATGCAATCCTATCTGATACAAATAGATCTCAACAGAATCTCTTTATCTATACATGTTGGAACGACGATGACAAAAGCGCGCTTGTTATAATACGAAATCCAAAGGAAGACTTCTTCTATCCCCAAAGTCTACGATGAACAACGACGAAAGTATGAAAATTGCTTCTAGTCCAGACCTAGCTGTGAATTATTTCGCTTTACTCCTTGTCTTCCGCTCACGCCAAATTTCTCTTTTCTTTTTTCCTGTCTTCTTGCTATCACAATATTTCTTGTCAGAGTCTCTGAGTATTACGATATATTACGTCTTGCTTTTTTCTACTGGAAAATTTACGGTGAAAAATTGTCGAGTTTAGTTTGACCTCTTTTTTTTATTCTGACTCTTCGCTCCATGTGATAACATGATCCCCTCACTTCCGGTCATTGTACTGTGCTTCTTATCCGCGATTTTATTTTTTTCTTCCATCACATTCGCAGAGTTCATTTGCTCTTGTTTATTTATCGATAATGTGTCACACTTCGTTATATTGACATATCAAATTGTTCATGTCAAAGATGTTGCATCATTCTAACTGGTTGAAATGTGACACGATGAGAGACGTTGCATAATTTGCATTTACTGGACGAAGAGAGGAAATATTTGACATCTATATCAAACATTTATTAAACATTATTCATTTCCATTATCAATAATTGTAATCAGATTTGTATTTACCGAGTTATTTCAATTAATTTGTAATCAATTATGATGTTTACAATTATTTAGAACGCTCACAAATGAATATTGATGTGAAAATTTCTATGTGAATGGATTTTATCATTTTATATTTCACTGAATAAACCCTATGTAGAATTGTGTACGTATCGGACCGCATTGCATGATGGAGCAAGGGTGGTTTTGAGTTTGTTCCACGTTGCGTAGAGAGCTAACATACGGACCAATGCACACCTGTGCATCGTGCTGGTGGAAGTTATGTGGCGTCGTTCCTCTACACAGTTTTGATGTTCTCTTTTCAAAAGCAACGTGTGCCATTTCTATATTCGAATCACGTAGATACGTATAATACAATTTTCGCTTGACAGTTCCTATAACAGTTTATAAAAGAACATGTAATTTGTTGCGTCTCGCACCGCTGCCACATGAATTCTTCGCATGTATTTTTGAAAGGGAGAAAAAAAGGAAGAAAAATGTTTGGATTTAGAGTGTCGAACATTTTATTGTTGGAAGAGAAGAATATCGAATTTGAGTTCACTAAGGAAAATGAAGGAGAATGAATTTTCATTTTTTTTATCTACACAAGTAGGCAGCGACGAGGATGCAAAATCGATTTTGCATAAATTCAAGCGACAAATTGGACTGTACGAAGAGTAATTATTGGGAAAATATGAGTCATACGGACATATGTGATAGCGAATTGATCGGATTATTCAGCAACAAATGTGCTCAGCGACAATTCAACATCATCAATTTGATGGACAAGTATTCATGTAGCATTAAATTTTTAATCCATTACTCAATCAGCCTTATAATTAATACTCAACGAAAATCCCTTAACGATTGACGATCAGTCGATGAATATCGACTTCATCAACAAAATAGGATTTCATTTTCGAATCAATGAACATGAATATCAGTGAATTGAATTTTGTGACTCATGACATCCTAATAATTCGTGAATTGTGAACGAGACAATATGTATAGCAAAAGTTATCATGACATTCATTGAATTTCATATTTTATTCATATATCCTATCTCATGACGTATTGTAAATTTTGACCCACTTTCGAGTGTGAAAGTTACATAAACCCTTGAGAGGAAATGAAATACTAACCCAGGAAAAATTTTCCAATTATAAAGTTGGCCTGAATAAACGGGACGAATGGGAATTGCAACGCATTATATTTCACGTAATGTTATTATGCAAAAATTGAAAGTTTTATTTTTTTGTCCAGTTATTTTGTTAATTTACATAGATATCGAGATTGTCGTTTGCTCTTGCGAATAGTTTTTTTTTTCATTCCCCATGAAACGGCGATTAGTCGTGTTGCAGGGAGTCACTCGTGTCACAACATAACACGGCAGTATTGGTATATCCATGACGTAAGCAAATTAGTTCTCGTTAGTTGGTTGACACTATGGCAAAAATGACGATACTGCATGCAATATTTACTGCAAGTTTACTGGTGTTGGTTGCATCATATCGGAAACTTCTTCCAATTGTTCATGAAAGAATTTTCAAACTCGAATTAAGTCATGATAATCCTGTTGATGTGCATGGGAATAATTTTAGTATTGACAACTCATCAAAACATCACAAATAGTTGAGAAAAAGTGACAAATGGTGATGACAGTGACGCGAAAAGTCGAAGTTTTATCAGGTGACTTTCTACAATATCATCATAGTACGAAAAATGGAACTGTGGAAATGATAGTTTATCCACGTATGGTTCAATCATGCAAATTGTTTTCCTTCCCTCAATTGATTCCTACTACTCACGACAGAATTATCCAGCTATTTTTCCTACAAATAGGGTTATCAAATGATTCAATAAATGCTTGAAGAAAAATCTAACAATCTTATCGTGCTGTGATATAAATGGAAAATGACATCATATTCACACAATGAGGTTATTGCAGATAGTGATATGTTCACAATTAAGTTCAATTATCATCAACAGTTCGAAAAAAATACCTGTGATTTCGTTGATTTATTTGCATGTACGTCTATATGTCAGAGTGATTCGATTTTCTGTTACGTGATTGAGCACATGTTCCGTTGAACTGCCTAGGGCCAATGACGATCGATCATTCTGGTGACACTCCATTCATGTGAAGATGTACATATTGAATTGACATTTCGCCAATTCCTTTTCATGGAAGTTCAATACCGAAATAATTCAAATAACAGTCTTCATTCATTCAGACATTCGCTATCAGAAAATTTCGGACATGATGCATCTCAGAAAATGATACTCCATTGATGATACGTCTCAATTCAATTGTCTTCTGATGTAGTTTGTAAACTCCGTATGTGATAGAATTTATCCAAGTATGAAAGTGGAAAATGATTTCATTCGAAATTCGAATGACGTGATATGGTAAAATGGAACAACAAAAGTGGAATCGATGTTGGAACTTGAGTTCGATGAGAGAATTCTCCATCGAAAAATTGTGTTTACTGCATCATAAAAATTCTGATTTCCCAATTCACCGAACATCTTGATAAAATTCCTTCACCCAAAACAACATAGGAGATTGCATAAGAATTGTATCGATACAAAACTTGTGCTTGGTACAGCTGACCTGCTCGACAAGGAAGAAGATTCACCATAAATTTGTTCTATGCTGTCAGATTAGCATAGGTATAGCTAGAACGTTTGACCAAACTTTGCAAATGTCGGAAATAAAAAGAAAAGATTTTCACACTAAGTTGGCACAAGCATCACTGTATAGTGCCAACTGATACTCTTTCAATTGTCACAATATTCTTCCACTTGCACACACATCTAACTATACAATAATATCGATCGTTCTAGATTCCCATGAATCTTTCAATTGTCCTTGTTCTTGTTCATGACCACTCCACCATTCCGTTTACTCACTTTCCTCAGCCTTTTATGAAAACTCTCGATGATCGATAAATTCATATTTATCCTTCATAAATATTATATGAATTCTATGAAAAAAATATTCAAACGGTTGACATTTTTCTCTTGTTTTATAGGGTCATCTACACAGTGAAGTGCTAACAGTTGGTCTTCAAGTCGATGGAGTTGACAGAATATTGGATCTCCGACTCAATACTGACCTTATACCAGTGGGTTTCAAACAAAGAAAGCAACACAATAGAACCTTCAGAATAGAAACACCTGAAAATGTTGTAAGTATGTTCATTGTTTATTGATTGTATAAATAAATCCTTCATAATCCATTGTGGTTGTGAGTAGTGATCATCAGTTATCAATTCACCGAGAGTTCTTCATCGTTGACCACAAAAGAAAATCACAAATATACTGACAGCTTTTATTTCCTCCCATTTTCATCATGTTCCGAGGTTTCATTTGAGGCTGAATGAATTTGGGAAATTAAATTTCCTCTTTTAATTGGGTCGGTTGTCAATAGTTTCTCTTTCAGAAAAGCTCGAATCCAATATTGCTCGTGATGAGAAAGAAGCATCAGTACATGACATCCATAAAAAAAACACAATGCATGTGATTTGGTTTTCATTCGAACTGAATTTCAGCGTGATGTAAATCATACAGCTGGAAAAAATATGTCTAATTCCGACACCAAACCAGCAAACTATGAATTGTGACATGTGATAAAATTCGAATTCCTATGAAATCGCTTCACATGGTCAAATAAATCCAGAACTGGGTCAGGACACAGGCTCGTACCCTGATAGATATCGAATGGATCCTCACAATCTCATCTCTCTTCATAGACAAAATCGTTCCAGTCTTCAGAGGACATTCGTGCATATGAATTCAACTATTTATGAATATCTAATCCCTGAAATGTCATCATGAACATGTCTATGTTATCACATTGCTCAGACATTGGATTATTGTTAATAATTACCATTAATGAAACTTATTTCCGCTATTAATTCGAGACAATACTTGATCAATGACCAGTGAATCTATGAAATTGTCATTCCAAATTGCGACATCTGACAAGCGAGAATTTAATTTCACAAACCGTTTGTATTATAAACCCATACGCTTACATATTGCACATTTGCAATTCTCTTGGGATGTTAGTGAATACAACGAAGCATCATATCGCTGATTTTACATAATCAAATAAATTAATCTCATCCAATTGCCGCCGCCTCATTGACAAACCACGCATTAGTCTCATTCGTTCCATATGCATGCGTATATTCATCCGACCGTTACTCTTCTCACTAGACACACACAAATATCATATCCTCTATCCTCTGTATTTACACATTAAACGACATCCAACTGTTGTGGATATTTGTGTATCGAGTTTCTCTCTCCACGTCCTCTATCTGTCTCTCTTCATCACGTTATTCTCAGTCAATGAATTGTGGTCAGAATGGGAAACACAATTTCCATGTCTATATATTCTGTACAAACGTTGTGATGTGTGCAATCGTATAAATAATTCGATTGAATTGTTGTTGATAGATATGTTGTGTTCATAATAAATTCAATCTATCGTTCAATTTTTTTCAAATTGAATCACACAGTCCTGTGATTTTTCTCGTCAATGATTTATTCACACCAGTTGGTCTTGTTTCGAGGGAATTTCTATTGTGCTTTCATTCATAATGAATTGATTCATGAGTAGATAAGTTTCCTAACAATGTACAATGCTCTCATACTATCAGTTTTCGTTCACGTGATCAGAGCGCAATTTTTATGACATTGTTCGGTGAACACCGGATTTATTGTTGGACAGATGTGAGAAGATGACGATTGTAGATATGCAAAGAAATTCAGCTCAAACACTAGTTTTTCATTTGTCAATTGATAGAAGTTGATGGAACACTTAAAATAATTAAGAGTCATTCTGCATATTGATCTTTTTTGATAACTCGAATTTATTTATTAATTCCAGGAAATTTGTCATTATCAAGGAAGTATTCGTGACATTCCAGGCTCATGGGTGGCGTTATCAACATGCAAGGGACTAACTGGCACTATTTTTGATGGTGAAAATACACATTATATTCATCCAGAGAAAGGATCGATCGATTCTACCCACTATGTTTACAAACACAATGACTTATTGACGAATAATAAATGTGGTAAGTTACTACATCGTCAACATAAGCCAAAACATTCATATTCATCATTTATATTGTGCTGTTATTTCCCCAGTCGTTACAACGTACAGATATCTGAAAAATAAATTAGACAAAAAGGAAAAATCCATAATTTTCATTCGGATTTATGAGAAAATGTGTTGACACAAATGTATGAACTTAGACAGTGTATTGTAGTTGAATCTCTGAAGACGTTTGTTAGGATTTATAGCCCGTTCAATTCTCATGAAAAAGAAAAAAGTGAAATAAAAAACAAATAGAAAAGGGAAAGAAAATAAAGACAAAAGCAGCAACTGGTCTTTCCTTACTGGTCCTGACTGAACTCGTTGAACGACTGGAGAATTTCTTGTGCTGCAAAAAATCTTCTCGCACGTTGTATGCTACATATTGTTCACAATGATTTTATTTTTCTCATCTTTTTCCTCTTGTTTTACTCAGGTTATGAAGATACGCTCCACGAGATTGAAACCCGAACAATAAGCCATCACAGATCGACTAGGGTAAAGATAAAACATGTGAACAAAGAAATATACGAAAATTATTGTTTTTTGAATCCGTTAGTGAACACATTTATTCATCTATCTTTTTTTCTCCCCATGTTATTTCTCAGAGTAAGCGATCGGTTGAAGTAGTACGTGGTCCGTACAACGCCAACCGACAATCCCGTTATGTAGAATTGGTGCTTGTTATAGACAAGAAGGAATATATGGCTTTGGATGAAAATCTCGACAAAGTTTACCATCACTGCAAGGACATTGCCAATATTATAAATGCTGTGAGTAACCCTGCTCAGTATAAAGTAGAATACGTGATCTTTTGACGTATAGTTCTTCGGTTGATTCCACCCCAAACAGGATCAAACTGAGGTCTTGACCCTACAAATTTTAATTTTATCATGGGTACTTCATTTTCGACAGGGATTATATACAGTCAGAGATAGATATTTTCAAGAATCGTGTCATAATGTATGTTATTTGCAACATAAAATCCAGTCCCCGCACAATGTCTTGGGTGATGCAGATGGAAATTTCAAGAATTCCAATTCTGGGCCAATTATGATGACTATTTATGATCCGTGAGGCATGGAGGATTTTAAAAAACATAAAAATGCTGCGCGAAGAAAAAAAATTTTAACGATGGATAATACAAAATGCGTCATTCTATGATAGTGAAACGCTGTAATATGTCGGTACTGCTTTCACGATATCTACTACGCCTCATGAAAAACATACCGTATGATCTCAATTATACGGGTCGTGTGAGACACTCATGTACATACAAGTGGGAAACACTGATAATTGAATTCAGGCATTTTCAACTTCAACTGAGCCATTATGTATATGCAGGCAGAACACGGGGAAATATTTACACAAAAATAGAATCATACATTCATCAATATTGAAAATATGAATAGGAATTATCGATATTGGAGATCATTCGCATCTCAAATCGATTTCGAATTAGATAGATCAACAAGTATGCATCAATAATTTTGCCGCACCAGCATATGAACACAAACAACGAATAATTTTGCATTGTTAGAACCTGAGATACGATTTTCCAAACATCACATCAACACGATTATGAACCTGAAATTCCATACTCCTCGTTATGCGGCTCATTATGAAGTCTCTGAACGTTAGAGATGAAAATGGAAGTGGACATCTGGGTACTTCAATTGAGTACAGATAGGAACAATTAAAGCTATTAAAAGTTGAAAATGATCGTGTTAAAGCGTTTGCCCAAATATCGTATTCATATTAACTCATAAATAATTGTTCATACTCATAACAAAGATATTTTCCGTTCGTGTAGTTTTCATTTCCGTGGGTCGTTGTGTTTATATAAATAAAATCATACCTATAAGATATACTGTTCTTCAAAGTAGAAATGTTCGCCGCTATTGATTAACACTCAAAAGAACGAACGTTATTTCCTCACATCTTATGCGTGCTAGGTAGCGTTAATGAACGGAATATTGACTGACAGTTACACATGGTTCAAGAACACAACTTTACTCCTTCTGCTGATCGCAAATATAAAATTCTATGTAGTCGTAAATTTCGTATGATGATTTCTTGATATTATCCATTTCAGTTGTACACTCCATTGAATATTTTCGTTGCACTGGTTGGAGTTGAAGTTTGGACTGATTCAGATCAGATAATGCTTTCAACAAAAGGAGATACGACGTTGACAAATTTTTTACGTTACCGGCGTGAAATCCTTGTGAATGAGATACCCAACGACAATGCCCAATTGTTAACGTGAGTCATTTCTCCTGCAATCTCTATTTGGAATGCAATCGTAAGCTATTTTTCTCCAATTACATTCTGCAATTTCTATAGAATATTGTCTAAAGTGCTGCATAAATCTCTCTTGAATTCTTTCTCGTTCATCCAGTTTCCTACTCTGTTCTACTGGTTCTTCTGCACTTTTTTTTCGTTCTTTTCACTACCTTAAATTCAGTTTTTCTCGATACTTGAAGCGTTTCCGCGCAGCACTGGAAGTGGACAGTATAGAAGTTGAGATGAATAAAGAAAGAGAACAGCTTTTATCGATGTATTTCCCTGGAGTGTGTGAAGTAGAAAATCTAGTGCAAAAACGTTCAAAAATATGTTCTCAATCACTAGGCGAATTACCTTCGAGGATGGCGTAGTTGGAAAAGCTCTCAAGGGACCAATTTGCACTTACAAGTTTTCTGGTGGGGTATCGATGGATCACTCAAATGTTATTGGTCTTGTAGCAGCAACAGTGGCGCATGAAATGGGCCACAACTTTGGTATGGAGCATGATTCGGCTGAATGTTCATGTCCTGAGGATCGGTGAGTGGATAACATAAACTTATTTTATGATCAGATGAAATTTCGAGTTTGAATTTCGGAAAAGTTTTGAATACGTTCTTCATGAATATATCCATAGAATATCAGAATTATTGCAGTTTAAGACTTTGTGTTCAGTCAAGTCAGAAGTATATTCCTGAAGTGATATTCGCTGACTGGATTTTCATTCATTATGCATAAGATTCAACATTGATTGATGTTCATTCATTGTATGAGTCAATGGGATTACCCCAACATTATTGGGCTCCTTGGAGAGATTGAAACTTCTGTTAGTACAGTGACATCCGACGTTCTACTGATGATGCTACAAGAAATAATTGCGTCTACAAAAGCAGATATAATTTTTCTCGGTTTCATTAAAATTAATTCAATTTTAAAGTAGAAACTGTTTCCATAGTTTTCTTGTGTTGTGAATTGAATTTAGTTATAAACCTTGTAGGTTGATAATCAACTGTACAGAAGAATATAAAATTTACCAAACTCATAATCTTTCCCACTATTGCTTTGAGATTTTATTTGATTCGACAATATCCTCGGGTGATATTGCATGACTGAATCTTTTTCCTTTGCAAGTGAAAAAATGACGAGTTTATGGAAGTAGAAGGGTGTATGTATTTGTGCAATTGAAAATATAAGAGTAAACGGCAGCTCGTACGTTCTTTGGGTCCTATCAAATTCAACATTCGACAAACATGATTTCAAATTGTTGAGTGAAACATTTCACCATGCGAGCGCCGTTGAGTAGTATCATCCAGAAATATATTTATGTCACAATCCTCTAATGGTGTTGTTGCGAGAGATTCACTCAGACCCGTTCTTAAATTGATTTTCCGATACAACATTGAATGATATGAATATCATACGGTTCAAAACTTGGATTTCCTGGGATGGCAAATTTAAAACATTATATAAGTTGTAGATACTACAGTGGAGGTTGTTCAGAGCTGGTCTATTTTGTAGCGAACATTGAGAATATCAAAATGGATTTATTTGTCAGACATAAACTAACCCATGAGCATCGCAGATGTAGTGTTGAGAAATATAATCAATAATGTTCTATTTTTCTTATCGCTTCCAGCTGCATAATGGCGCCTTCAAGTGGTGCGACGGGTCCAACGCACTGGTCATCGTGTTCTCTTGACTATTTATCACAAGCATTTCAACATGGAATGGATTATTGTTTACGTAATAAACCACAGAAATTATTCGACAGCCCCATATGTGGAAATGGATTTGTAGAATCCGGTGAACAATGTGATTGTGGATTAGAAGAAAATTGTGACAATCCATGCTGCAATGCAACAACATGTATGCTGCATGCAAATGCGAGTTGTGCAACGGGAGAATGTTGTGATTTAAACACATGTCGACCAAAAAATGCCGGTACGGAATGTCGTAGTGCTGAACATGAATGTGATTTACCAGAATATTGTACCGGACAGAGTGAATATTGTCCATCAGACGTATACAAAGTTGATGGTGAAGTATGTAGTATGGGAAAAGCATACTGCTATCAAGGTTCGTGTCGTACTCACAATGATCAGTGTAAATTGCTATGGGGTCCCAGTGGTACATCATCAGATGCACAGTGTTACGATATGAACAATAAGGGTACAAAGAATGGCAATTGTGGCTACAATAGAACTAACGATAGTTACTTCAAATGTAATGATCATGATATACTTTGTGGTATGCTACACTGTAAACATCTAAATGAAAGATTGGAATTTGGAATGGATTCAGTTGCCATCTTAAGCCATTCATTCATTAACAATGGCGGAATTATAATTGCGTGTCGCACTGCAATTGTTGACTTGGGATTGAATCAAGTTGATCCCGGTTTGGCACCAGACGGTGCCAAATGTGCACCCGGAAAGGTAAATGACTTAAAAATATTGTATTGGGATGTATGATTTGAAACTCAATTTTGTGTCGATAATTCATTCACGGTTCAATTCGTGAGGCCTGAAATCATCTACATTAATGAACCAGTCAATTAATTTTTTTTTATACATGTTCGTTCTTTGGAAAGATTAATATTCGGAAAACTATACAATTTTGTAAAAGATTCCTCGATTTATTTGGCGATGAAAAGGATCGTACTGCCAATCACGATGAATACAGCAACAATTAGTGATAACTATCGCTTACCTGTATCAATCCTAGTTCGAAACAATTGAGAATCCACTTCCATCACTGGAAAAGTTCACCGCAATAATAAGAAATGGATCATCAATGCTTATGATGTATATTTATTTTTCAGATGTGTGTCAACCAGAAGTGTTTGCCAGTTGAAGATTTACGTATAGCAAGAATTGGTAAAGACGCATGCCCCAATAAATGTGCTGGCAATGGGGTTTGCAATAGCCTTGGTCACTGCCATTGTAACCATGGATTCCGACCACCCGATTGTGTTCGTCCCGGTTTTGGTGGTTCAGACGATAGTGGACCTGCTCAAGATCCAAATGGTAATGATATAATTGACGATAATAGTTCAGTTGATCTGGACTTGGTCTCTGAGAGCACATTGTTGAGAAATATTTTCGCACTTATTCGTGGGAACAAACGATCAACAATGATCATGAATCTAGCAATGGTGATTGGAATCACTATAAGTTTATAGATCTGATTTTGGAAAGAGAGAAAAATAAAAATAGATGCACTGCAATCCTATTCCTATTCCCATCGATCATTCAACAGGCATAACACAGATGGTACAGTAGAATGATGTCTTTCCACAATTGCAGCTGCGTTGGATATTTATCTGATTAATCCCATCTGTCAAACTCATTTGCAGTGATTAATAATATGCGTATTGATGTTTCATATTTATCGGTAAAGAAATGCGCTTTATGAACTGATGTGAACTCATTCTTCTAGCGTTTATTACTCAGTTAATGATGTGTGCGATGTCTTTTTTAGCAAGATTCATACTGATATTGTTCTGAACATTGAGTACATATTCTAAATTCTTGGCATTCTGCCACAACTTTAATCGACTGTCGATGTTAGTGAAAAACAGTTGAGTAGTGTTCTCCCTTCTCACTCGCTGATTTTAATTCTCACATGTGATTGCAGTCAATTGGCCGATACTTGTGAAGGCGCCGTCCACGTGCGTGACCTTTTTGTTATGAATGTCAAATTTAAAGCCGCAGCTTCAATATGATAGCGAAATGAATATATAAGCATAGTGAGAAAATCACGGTAAATTTCTGAGATTCGCACGTTATTTTCATTTTGATGGAAATAATTCCGTCCTTCGTTGTGAATTTACAAACAAATCAAAGTGAAAAGCTCACTCTCTGTTTCCATATCATATCTAAATTTTTCAAGTGGTGAATGTTGCCAAATGTAAAAATCCCCGTATTGATATGAACAATATTTATATATCGATATATGTAACGTTTACTCGATCACTCATTTATCTGCGCATCGAACATACGTGGAAACGCTCATTTAACTTCGGAATATTGTATTTTCTTGAACTGAAATTTATCGGAAAGTTCACCATCGTATGATTTGTATAATGTCCAATGTACTATTTTAGATTATATTATAGCTCTACATTAGATTCTAATCTAACCAACTCTGATCAAATCTTAGTCTCAAACAGTTAGTACAAAATTGTGCATTATCGATAAATTGTGTACCCAATTGTATCTTCATTTCCGAACTGCTCTTTCAACTGATTCCAATTTTCTGATCAAATTGTGCCTTCTTAATGACAACATTGTAAGATTCATGATCATTATAGGATTATGATTTCAAATTTAATGGAAATAATTCTGCAAAATTGCAAACCGTCGATGAGACGACCTTCTCTATCTTTCTACTTTCAATTTTACGATATTTTTTAATGTACTAGATAATGATAACAATTATTATGTTTATGTATTGCAGCGAGAAACGATATGGTCACCATCTTGTATATTATATTCCTGGGAATATTACCAATGATTGCCTTGGTATCGTTGGCCATGTGGTACAGAAAGAACAACCTGTCACGTCCTGGATGGAAGAAAGACGTAATACCAACGTACGTATCTAGTCTCATCTGTTTGAAAAAATTGAAGCTGCCAAAATTGAACACTCGAGATTCGCCAAAGACAAAAATGTTATCCACTGCGATAACTGATAAAAAGTTTTCCGTTCGTATCCGTGAATTTTTTGCTCCACGAAATAATACTACACGGACCAATAATCAACTGCATATTGATGCTACAAAAGTATTTACAATAAGTGATAATACATTGAAACGAGATAAGCTCAATATAACAAGGAAAAATCTCGTGAGCACGACAAATCCCGAGGCAATAAATTGTAGTAATAATATTGCTGCGAGAAATTCATTACTGATCAATAACTTGGTGAAAGACATTAGTGAAGAAAGTACCGTCGATGGTGGTGGATTGCATTATAATAGTCCACAAACCAATCTTGATTTGCATAAAAAAGGCGAACTTGGATCAATCATATCGGAACGTATTAAGAATCTGCAAAAATCATCGAAGAACTTTCATGGTTTGAAATTAAAAACTGATATGGCATTCGAACATTTAAGCGAGAGCCCGAGTAGTAGTAGTGTCGACATATCGCCAATAGTAGTTGATGACGCGACAATTTATTCAAATGTTTCAAAGAATCTTCCTAAAGTTCCGGTTGGCTTCAAAAAATCGAATGAAACAAACAAACCATCAGATATCAGTGAACATGAAGCTACTGATATTCATCAGACTCAACACCCGTTGCCATTTTACAATAAAAAACCACCACCACCACCAGCTTCGTCAATGCATCCCAAACCAAAGATTTGAATAGATAGAAATATCTCTATTCGTCATAAATTGTTCTCAAGCAACTTAAACGATGCATTTAGTCGCTTTTTTAATTGTACATACGATTCGAATCTCATCCTAATCAGAATTCAATACTCATACGATGGAGATTGGCACAATTCATTTTTAACAATATTCAATGAACTAGTTAGATAAAGTCGGTGACAAATATTGTCCAGAGTTCGGATGATGTAGAACAAAAGATATAGGACACTATTAGTATTGTAATTCTTCTCTCGATCCCTTCCGGGTTTCTACTTTATCAATTATCATCCACTCCAAATCGCATGAAATGTAATCAATCGAGTGTAGAACTTTTTTTACGTAGTTGAAAACTGGGTAAATTCTTTAATGTAATAATGAAAGTTAGAACGGTCGGGAAATTGAAGAGGTGCAGAAGTTGGAAAAAAATACTCACAGTTATGGTTAATTGTATGAATATATAAATATTCATCTCGTACTCATCCAAACGTTATTTCATGTAACCCCCTTAATTCGTCCTACCCCAGGTCAGAATCTCATTTGGACAAAGATTATATGACGTGTCTTTGGTGGGATTCCTATTGCATTTAATGATATTATAAACAGATTAGCGTAACGAAACGCTGAGTGGGGAAGAAAAAATGGACAAAAAAGTTTACTTTGAAACCATGACATTTGCATTTCTACAAGTTAACTCAATAAAATTCGTAAGAGTGAAAGTTATAAATCAGATTTCCCACATCGAATACCATATGAAAATGCACTGTCAGGCTTGTAAAACTGGTGGATACTTTTACTCCATTATTTCCTCTCTTATGCATTGTAAATTTGCGTTGTCTTCGTAATTTACTCATGTAGACTAGTGATATCATTCGGAAAGAGGATGGATGAGCAACAAACATGACAGGGAAATCAACACGATCACGTGAATGTACAGAGTAATTCTCGAACAGAAATTTTATATCATTCCGAATCCAGTTTTACTCCTTTGATTTATATTAGGTTTTTAGTTGGGTTTCGAAATTCATGAAAAAAACTTTACGCGATTGATGTGCGGACGATTGCTCGATTTAGGGTAGGACGAATTGATTGGGCATATTTTAATAGAATAAAATCGATACATTGTGTATCTTCCTCGAGGAAAATCGTATGGTGGAGAGACCAATGACGTTATGATGGATTGACTGAATCCAAGACACTTGGCAAAATTTTTAATAGGACATTTTTTTTTATAGTATTGGGATATACTCCCAGTTCTCTCAAATTCTATAATTTAGATATATTGGAATAATATATC
>JABMBR010010197.1:0-101297 GCA_018881525.1 Meteorus sp. PSUC_FEM 10030008
GTCTTTACAAGTATATTTAGCCTTAAGAAAACAATATAAATGTATCAGAGGAAATAAAAATTACTTTTTCAAACAAACAAACAAACAAGCTATCGAAGGCAGTTGAAAGTAAAAAATTAAATTTTAATCAAGATCAATTTTTTTTGTACATCGAAAAAGGTGATAAGACGTTGAAACTGATCGTTCCTATATCAAGCTATAGACAGTACAAAATCAATTATCATTTATATAATATTTGTGATTGCATTGAAAAACATAAATAAATTGAAGAAATTTTATTTTTATTTTATGTCTAACGAATGAACATGACGATGAAATTAAGGAGAGAAAGGTGAGCGCAAGTTTACGACATTGGAGGCATCGAACCAGAGAATTGGGTGTCAGGCTAACCCAAAGCAGGGGTTATTGCGCTCGAAGTTTATACCTCAGAGATATCCCGTATCGTTCGCGATGCTCGCCAATCACCATTAAAACGCCTTGTGAGACGACGCGATAGTATAGAAGAGTTTTCATGAAATTCACCGAGACACAGAGTTTACATAAAATCGTAAAGTTGGTTCACCCATTGACGAAAAGCCTCAGGGAAGTGGAAGAGTGTTCTACTGTTATAGCTATATAATATGAACACAGAATGGAACAAATAGAAAAAGAAGAAAAAGGGGTAACGAGAAGATAGACAGAGAAAGAAATTTTACCATTGTCGTAAAGACATTGGATACTATTTTTGCATCGAGTCATTACTTCCGACTTTATAACTCAACTAAACGTTTAACCCTTTTTTAATTACAGTTGTTATTACTAAATTAAGTAACTAGTGTATTAAACAATAATATTACAAAGTGCCACGAATTTTCTCATAGCAATTAATTCAACAGTATAAACACCAATGAAACAAATATGAAAATAAATAAAAAATTTCATACTTTACATAATTGAAAATTCTGCTTCTTTTTTAGTTCCAATCGATAGATAAAAAAGTTACTGATGTGCAGTCATGTTTTTATTTATATTTCCCTATTATTTTGTATGTTTTTATATAAATTTATGATTACATCTTTTATTAGTATGACTCAGTGAAGAACGATCGATGTAGTGAAGCAAAAGAAAAATCGTTTGTTGAGAGATCCTATTAAATTTGCTAGGCAAACAATTTTAGAGGCAGTTAAATACGACATTGCAACAGAGTGAGGCTTATGAGACGATCTCATACATAGTATAAAGCCTCGACGAACGATATAAGAACAATATCCTTAGCCAAGAGTGATTTGCCGTTTTTTTCCTCGGTATTTCCTCTTGTCGGTTACGTTTTTTTTCTTCTTCTTTTTATGAACGCGCCTCTTTTACGCGGTGCGCACTTAGGAATACATAAAAAAAAATTCGCGTCTTATTTAAACGCCTTCTTCCATTCGACGCGGATCAGAAAGTGGTGTGGGACAGTTGTGTGAGTTTAAAGGTGGACGGGTGAGAGAAGTTCTAATAACGTTTTTACGATATAAATTCGAGGGTGCGCCCGCGAAATCGCGTCGAGGCGACACCACGGTTGGAGGGCGGTTGTATAATAGTGAGGAAGAAGTGAAAAAAAATCTTTGGTGTATATACGTGTGAGGTATGTGTATTGTTGTGAAAGAATAGAGGGTTGCGCTTCGATACAAAAGAGTGAAGGGTGTAATAAAACACATTATAATTGCTTTGATGCACGTAAATCTTCAATATCTGACATTTACGAGCACGGGGAAATTGGCTAAATATGGGTTACATCAATTTTTTTTTTACAATTTAAATAAGAATATGCAGACTTTTTGTGAATGCCATGATAAATAAAAATCAACTGTTAAATAGGAATGAGAAAGAAATTAAATCATTTAATTCATTCCCTCGACAGTTTAAAATTGCTCTGCTTATTATAAATCACGAAATTGTTCAGATAATAATTTTTTTGCATGTGCAGTAAAAAAATTTCATAATTCATAATCCTCGAGTCATTGTTGAACGCTTGGAGTGAAGAATGTGAAGCACCTGGGAATTATTTGGTTTTATTAATTGCAAGAAAAAAAATTTAATGTGAATTCCACAATTTCGAGTACTCTTGTTCAATTCAATCATTGAGAATAATGAAAAGGAATTTTCAATTGTTCTGTTTTCGAAATACAAAGTTGAATATTCCTCGTATCTATTGTGCAAGGTAATATAAAACAAAAAACGTATCAAAAAAATATTGAACCATCCATATTCCCCTTGAGGAAATGTTTGGGGGGCGAACGAAGAACGGGGGGGTTATGTGGTTTATGTCAGGATTTAAGGAATACGCCATTGTCATAAACTATAAAGATTCGAGTCATAACTCGAGGCGTATCACATTTTATTTAATTGCTCCACAACGTTTTCTCTTATATATGCTACGTTCTCTGTCTTATTTTCTTTTGTCTATTGAGAATACACCCCTAAGGAACCACCACCGTTGTGCCCCCTTAACTGACAGGCCTTATTCGTGTGCATAATATTATTTATTACCAAGAAAGCTGTTAAGGTTTAATACCAAAGGCGCTCACTCTTAAAATTAAACTCGATAAAATGTTTGCTATCCAATCGCACAAAACTTTAATACCATCAGAGAATTCGTATGGAATAAAAAGGAAGGGGAAAAAAAAATTGGTTGGTAGAGAGTCTGAAGCGAGACAACAGCACTGTCGTACTATCTCGCGTGGATAAAGTTTTTGCTCTCTTTTCACTTTATGACCGTGAGCAGTGTTCGACCTATATAGCAAAGTTATATACCGTTTTATCAGAATAAACGGTAGAAATTGCAAGAATCGCTGCGGAATGAGCTTTAAATTCGAAAAATATATATATCTTTATACGTTTTTCTGCCATTTCGTCTTATCGGATAAATTCACGGATCGCGCGAGATAACGAAAGAGAATGTATATAAATATATGAAATCATATCGCAATTCAACTGAACGAAATTTTTATGTGTCTTATATTTTTTCTCTTTTTTCGCATGATTTTTAGAGTAAGAAATCATTGGATTTATTCATGTGTACACACCAGCATAAATTTTCAACGGATTTCTTTATCGAGTGGACAAAGAAATTTTTTTATAACAATTCAAGAGATTTGTGGTCATTCTTGTTGTTATAAATCGATGTTTTTCCACGTTGAATTGCTCAATTCAGACCTGTTGTAAAATTCTCGTGCTATTCATTAAATAAAAAATTACATTTTTTCTATATTTATGAATAGAAATTGGTCAACCAACGATTTTACAAAGAGTATTTGAATTGGTATCTATTGTTTAATTGTTCAACTGAATATGTTGCAACAATTTCGTCAGTGAGACGAAAAACACATAAATGTCTATATGCAGATGAAAAAAATCTCTTTAAATTTCCAAATCATTCCAATGTCATGTTTCAATAATGACAATGAGATTCCATAGCAACAGTTCGTAACGAACTAGGAATATTCGCAAAAATATTCTCTTAACTCATGAAGAATAACTGAAGACATTAACAAAAGATTAATATTAAAATTTAGTTCAAATCTCAACAATAATACATTAAAACATAATCACAACTATGTATTTCATCTATGTACACATAAAACATTGATATAGCAACTATATCCATATCCATTTCAAGATATTTTATAGGTAATTTGAGTTATGGGATTTTCCTCGTTAAGAACTTTTCGTTTCTATATGTATATACATTTCTCTTCTATCTCTTCTATATCTTTCATCATTCGTTATCTCAGTCGCACACCATACTCAAATTTAAATTGAGAAAGTATTTTACGAGCGTACGACGAGATTCATGGTAACGTTGTCACCGTCTTGCAATGAACTTGCAGTAATGATCAGCAGAAAATGTCCATTTTATCGTGTGCGTTTTCGTCTGATGATAGTGAATTTAGCACAAGCATTTTCATAAAACACTGATGAAGGAATTCTGATGAAATTTCATGTAGCATTTCACCTTGTTAGGTAACTCAACATCACATTGACATTATATAATCGCATTCCTATGATTGTGTCATTATTTATTATTTCTCTTATTCTCTTATTTATTCCTCTTAATGAATTAATAATCTGAAAATGTCAGTATGAAAGAATTTCAATATTTTTCTATTCACTTGCTTGTAGTTGTTTATAACATTTATAGACTATTTATCATTTTATATGATTCACGTGTTCGTTAATAGTCCGATGTAATATTTCATTTCATCGTGGACACATAAATTATCTGTTGGTTTATATACCCATGAAATTTTGTGAATGCGTAAAAATAAAAGTTGTTGGCAATAAAAGTGCAGAGATATTTGTTGAAAGATAAGCGGACTTTCAGACTATCATTGTAGGTGCATCCAATCAGTCGAATGGGCGGTGAAAACATCAGATTAGGGTGAGATATAAACAGAGATAAAATACAGGTTTCAATGGCGTTGCAAAATTACCAAGTTACACGTGAATAATTGAAGTCTAATTGCCTTATGGCGATATAGTCCAATGGCTTATCCAATAATGGATCACAATCGTTTGATAAGAGCGAACAATACTCATGACGAAATAAAAGTTAACGAATTGTAGAGATTAAAAAAGAAAAAACATGATACGATTCGAAAATGAATTGGATTGATTTTGTAACTTTCCCTTTGTTTTCATTTCCTTTTGGCTTAATATGAGACAATGACGTATAGGATATGATCCATAAAAATTTCTTTTTACTTGATGTACTGAAAATAGTTGTGAAAATTATTTTTACAGAAATAAAAGAACGTGAAAATTAATTTGAGACGATCACGATGATGACTCTGCCTGCTTTACACGTCTGTATTTGTTGCGTTTTTATTTGCACGATGTTCAATATTGCATGTGTACACACAGATAAGACGTCATGTGTGTGACGTTGCACGCATCAGCGCACCTCTGCTTATTCTCAGAGTTATATATCCACAGTGTATGAACATTCGGCTTCGGTATCTCCATCCAACGCTAATTTGACAGAAAAAATCATTTTTTATATCAACAATATTGAGATTACTGATATGTGTGGTATTGATATAATGAAAGGTAAGAACTTACCAAAAAAAAAGTATTTATACAAGGTCCCACCGAGATTTGAACTCGGATCGCTGGATTCAAAGTCCAGAGTGCTAACCATTACACCATGGGACCTGAGATGTGTAAGTTAGTCAAATAGACAAGTCAAAAGAAAACAATCGATTTTCGATATCAAGTACAGTAATTATCTGATTCAACGAACCAGTTCTCCCAACGCTGTCTTAAAAATAATGTTCATAATCGTGCGGAACATTCTGACGCAATCCCGTCACGCATTTCCACTTATTCTTCCTCATTCCTCATCAATTATTCCACTTATCCCACCTATAATAATAAATAATTCTTCATTATTATAATCCATCATTTAATATAACACACCAATGACTATTTATTATTGCAACATGTCAAAACCAACCTGATTATTTATTTATCCACTTTCTTCTGTCGCATGTTTTGAATATTTGTTACTCAATAAATTCTTGGCAACATCAATTTTCAATCCAAACTCATAACATCTCTTCCCAAAATTCCAACACCATCCAACATTCCCAGAACAATATGCCTCAATACCTGCAAAAAAAAATTTATATTTTATTATCCGTGAAATTCCATCAACGCCCAAAATCAAATTTGCGGTGGATAAAGTTGTATACATACCAGAAACCAATGTATTATTCAATCTCTCAAACTAAATAGTTCATACCAAAACCTCCCTCTGCAACACACCCCAAACAAAATGACACACGGCTTAGTGAAAAGGGAAAATCCACCCCTATCATCATATAACAAAACTCACTCGCGCATAGTGAAAGAAAAAAAAAGATTTAGAGCAAAATACTCGATATTATTACAAGTATTATAGACAACCTCCACCTTTCCATCCCCTCTTTCACATTATGCCCCTTACTACCCTAGTCTTAGTCTCTTTCTATAAGAGCTGGCGTCAACCCCTAATTGAACGGAAGTCGGCAATAAATATTATGTTTCATTCAGTACATTGGGGTTGATTTTATAATGGCTATGATGACAATGATAGTTACATAACACATTCACATATATTCTTACACACAAATCCATGTGTACACGCCTTCCAAGCGGAAACGGATGTACAATCAGTGTAAAAAGACTTCACGTCAATCGAATTTATATCCTCACACACATTCATCCCCCCTCTTTTTTTTATTCCCACGAATCGTCATTATCACAATTATTTCAATTCAAATCGAATTATTTATTCAATCTCAATACCAATCAACACCGACTCAAAATATTGTTGAATTGTTCAGTACAAAAATTATGTCTCGATATTTATCGTGATAATTGTGACATTTCAATTATTTAATGGATAAAAAAGTGAAAGATGATAATGAATGAAACATCAATTGCGATGTATAGGTGGAGGACCATTATTTTTTTTCTTTTGCCAGAGGCATAATAATATTGAGAGGGGTAGAGGGGAGAAAGCGTGAGCTGATGCTCTTTGAATCGCATTAGTTGTGCTTCGATGAATGCCAGCAGGGGCGTCACTTTGATCTCTAGCGATGTATATGGCCCCAAGCACATTTCAAATGCGATGTCTGTATATGTATAAGTAGATAATTATTATTATTGTGATCATTAATATTGAATGTGACTAAAAACCATTCTATCGGTATTCAAATATATTTGAGTGTATCAAATATATATTTATCGATCTCAATTGAATTTTTGATTGCTCATATGTCACGTAAACGTCAGGCAGATCATTTATGTCAGTGTTTTTATTAATGTATTATCTTGTTATGGATATTGGAGAGTAATTATTTATATAAATATTGATGAATGGCGTTGTTCATTGAAATTATCTCGAAAATAAAATGACGAGGGGGTTTATTATTTAATTCGATGTTCGATGTGAAATAGTTAATTATCCCCACACATTCACATACTTCTATGTTGTACTTTCAATTAATTATTATTAACATAAATAAATGATTTTGTTATTAATTTTACATGATTTGTCAAAATTTCAAAGAATTTCCCTCATTTTTAACACTCTTATTAAAATTGGATGAAAACGAAATTGAAATTTGGATCGAAATTAATTCCATTTTGGTTTTTTTTTAAACAGTTTATAAAATTTTATTTATAGTTATCAATATTGTTATTATTAGTTGTAATCGGAGTGTATTTTTGTGTAACATGATATCCACGATGAAATTAAATGAAACGCGAGCTCTTGACGTTTTTTTTCTCTTTTTCGTTTAGGGGATGAGGGTGAGAACGAGGAGTAAAAGAGAAAAATCAAGTCGATGCAACGATGAATGTATTAAACAGTTCACCCCTATATCGCCACGTGGCAAGATGTGACGCGGCCATGATGGATTTTAAAATGCGCGGGAAAAAGAGATCATTGCGAGAGGGTTTGTTACACATTGTGATGTGCCAAAGTTCATATACAATACACATACAGATATATTTATAGCTTTTTATATACATACACGGATGGATAGACGTCGAGTGAAAAGGATGACACGCGGTACTGGGGTCGCGGAACTTGAATTAACGATCGAGAAAAAAAAAGCGTGCACGTCACGCCTGGTAGTAAAATGGTGTGTGACTAATGCGCGATTCGTCGTCCACTCGAGAGCATTATTATCATCTTTTATGCAGGATCTCTAATCTCCGCTCACACACGCAATGCAAGCAATATTATTGGCATATTGTCGAGTTTATTTTATTGTCCATGCGACCGTTGAAACGTGTCTGTGTTGATTTGTGTTTCTAACATTCTACAATTAGCAAATTGAATATCCTACCCTGATTGAATACAGAGACATTTGTTGATATTTGATGATAATTTTTATTTAATCTGCTGATGAATTATTTTGAATATTGAAAAGTGTTCTCCACATCAGAAATAATCGCTGAAAGAAAAATCATCAGCGAAATTCTAATTCGTTTTTATGAGCACTTTCAACTATTTGTAATTATAAAAATTCTATAAAAATTGAATTGACATAAAATTTCGTAAATATTCATAGGACCTAAAATTAATTGAATGCAATTCCATTCTGCATAGAGTGCAACACAACTCACCATTGATGATAAATTGTACCAGAGTGTCTGTTGTTTAACCATTTCGAATCGTTGAGTGTATACGAAATGGCGATCGTGGATGAATACATGACGACGTGCGGGTTCCCCACAGGGAGATTGGGCACAGTCGGTGCACAACACACGCGCGTGTTGCTTCAGCTGGTACGAGAATCATCCGCATACATAATCCGTCTCTCGATTCTCAATATTTGCAGCCTCACCTCCTGATAATACCGTGCCAGTACAAACATTGTATATACGCAATATCGATCGCTGCACTGTAATTCTCCTTCTCCCTATTTCTCTCTTTTCATTTTATCTCTCCCTCTCTCACTTCATTTCACTCTTTCCCACTAAACACCAAAGCCCACCGCATACCTATGCGAATCAACATATACACACGTACAACGATGTATGTTTAAAACTATCCGTATCATCCCCCACATGTCTGTCACACTCTCAACCATTTTTCAAACTTCATTATTCATTTTTGTATATACCCAGTGTTCAAAACTCAAATGCAAGAGATTGAAGAGAAATAGATGTACGCGAACAAACTAAATGGACAGTACGCATGAAAACAAACGTGGATTATAAAAAAAAAGGAGCGAGAGAGGAGAGATTGGAAAAAAATAGTTGGAAAAAAAATTTCGTGCAATTTTTATTTCACGTGAGTGAAGTAAATGCCACGTTGTGGTCAATTTCGTACGCGCCAGATGCGTGACATGGAATATCTCATCCGATTGGTTCAATGTCCCTTGTTTTGTGGATTTTTGTGTTATAGGTCAGTGCGGAACGATTGGCGCCGGTCACAACTGTCTGTGTGAGTGTATTTATATACCGATTGCGAGGTCATGTGGTAAAAGGGCTGTAACAGCATTGCGTACGGTTCAATAGGGATTTTATTGAAGTCATAAATTTTATTTTATGTAAACAATTGTGGATTGTATGAAAATATCAAATGTAGAAGCTCGTGGCTTTGGTGTTTTTTTTTATTTATTGTATTGTTCATTGATTAGCTTAATGGACAATTATAAATTCTCATTTGTTTGCGAAATGATACATAACCTCCAATATTTCTGTTTAATCAGTTTCTGTTTAATAATAATTTCATGAAGTACTTCACGCTACCAAGTGCATTTGTATTATAATAACGAAATGTTGAAGTCTCATTTAATATCTTAATCAATCTGTAAAGCAGTTTTTCTTACCGCCCGCTGACTCGTCGACTGCATGAAATGTCGAGCAGATGGTAACATGCGGGCTCTATCAGCGTTGAGGAATCTTCTTGCTCTGCTACGCATTTTTTTTTATACATATAAATGTGTATAATAGATTATTTCCCTAGTTGGTGGTTTATCATTTTTACTTTGACTATAACTAAAATGAATAAAATATCAGGGGGATGCATTAAGTATTAAAAAAAAAAAAATATCTATGCATAGATGTTTATGTATACTTCAATGGTTGACCACCCATTGTGCAATTGGATATTATACATTGCACAGCGAGGGTTTCCCTACTGGTTTTTAATACGGGGTGAGTGCTAAAAAAAAATTAGGGCACACATTATTAACGATTCTCTTGTACCATTATCCATGTTTTGTAATCTCTCTGTATAATTTTTTTTTTCACTCTTCATTGTAACACCTTTCAAGTGGTAGGAGAAATAATTCAATACGTCAGATCCAAATCACAATCTCCAGAATGTAGATCAGCTCATGGATAAATTTTAAATATAAAATTCTAATGAAATATGAAATATTACCAATTGAAATTATTCATCCCAATCATTATCGAACGATGATGATTCTTAGAATGAAGCTAATGTGTAATTTCGAAACGATGCAGAGACATGTTGATGATTAAATGCTATGAAAGTTGAATTAAACAAATAAAAATCTCCTTCGATAAAATAAAAATCCCCCAACGTTATCACAACCACTACATATCTAATCTGTAATTTTCAGTAAAACACTAATAATCCCAGACAGTATAATACAAAGAGAAGCAAACAATATTCAACGATAAAGGGGCAACAGACCAAAAACGAATTCGATAATTAATCACGATAAAGTCCAGTCAGTGACGGATTGCCGTGTCTCGCTATCCACATTCACTGTAGATTCTTTCGGCTTTACATCGCGCTCGACTGCGCCTTTTCACCCTTCCCTCAATCCACCCACACAAATAAACATATCCAAACATTCTCACACACAAACATTCTCATAGATACACATGACCACGAGTAAAAGCATTCTTGCCAATCCCCCTAACATTCGTTGCGCATCCCCACCAAAGTATCTTGTCCAAAAGGGTTTAGATTAGATACGTCGTTCACTTTAGACCATACATAATCCAGGTCTTTCCATAGTGCGTTTCATTCACATGTGTATTATACATCTACACAGATATATAAGCCAGGACCACCCCTCGTCCTATCGTCCTTAAGGGCCACCACACGATATCCCATATACTGACGTTTATGTGTATATACGCATATGTGGTGTGTATATTTATTGACCATGCGTGTCCACTGGCACGTCAACGTGTGCGTATTACCCAACGTTTACACGTGTGTTCGTGAGTGAACAGGGTGAGTTACGGCACTGCGGACAGAGTGATGCATTGCCGGTGAAACCGAAGGACCACATCCCATGAGAATCGAACGGGAACAGTCTCGATATCACTCTCGCACCCTCGTTCAATCAGCCCTATGTCGTTGTTACCTCTCTGTTACTCTCGCGTTTATTATCTGTAGGTGTATTTGATGGTAGACACGTTGAATCCTCTTCACAGTCTCTCTCAGACTTGACAGTGTCGGATATCGCACACCTTGCTGAAGTCCTGTTAGACTTTGAAGTTGGTCATAATGAATTATTGCATTATTGAGACGATGTAAATACTTCCTTTAATTATTATTTGTTTATTATTTTTTATGGAGGTTGGTCGACTTATTTTATAAATTAATTTTACGAAATTTCAAAATCTCTTTGAATTACTGATGAGATTGATGAATGAATATAAATTAAATGAAATTAAATTAGTGTTTCATATAGAGCTTTGAAATTTGTTATTTCAAATGGCATCGCATAATGGTTTTTTGATGATGAAATTTGCATATAACCCGTCGTGCGGGAGGAGATTCAAGGCCGTATTTATATATAACAAGCAAAAAAAGCTCAACCGCACAACCCGAGAGAAAGAAATCGCGCTCACAAGCGAATTTCAGTCAACTCGTTAAAAGTAACTCCGCGCAGTTTCCTATTCGCTAATGCGTTCATCCGTACAGCTATTGCCAAGGCCCGGTACTTTATTTTTATTCAAAGTGCGCGCCCTCTCCACCCAACTCAACACACAATAGTCATCATTGCCGCATACGAAAGGCCTTATATATATCTCGCATCGTCGTTTTTCCACTTCACAGAAGCAGCAGCATTGCCACCACTGTCGTTTCACTATTGAAATACTTTCGCTTTTTCCAACTCTCTTTTGGCTGTCAGTTTAATTCCATGCGACACGATTCGATCGATTACCACGATTAAAATAAAATGTAAATACACAGGGGCATTCAAGTTGACTTCAAAATGCGCGCGTGTGTTTTATGCAAATGTGTTATACGCCAGTCGTAATCGCTGAGTGGAAGCTGATGTCTTCCTCCCGGCGATTCTAATGGCCAGGAAAATAACAAGAAGACAAAATTTCGTTGGGAAATAGAATCAACGACAAGTTGGATATCTACGTTGTACATGTGTGGATAATTTATGTAAACACACGTATGTGTTTCATATGTTTTTATATATGTGGAGAGAAAAAAAAAGAAGAAAATGAAGGAGTGGAAGAAGTGGAAAATGTTGAGAGGAATGAGAAATGCGAGCAAGACGAGATAAAATTGCTCTCGAAGTGTATGTAACTATCGTCTGCTTAAGTTCAACCCACACGTACACATCGTGACTTATCGTGTTTGAAATGTATATGTGAAAAGAACGAATGAGTAAAGTACACTTGACGCTCTCGATAATTCAATTAAATTCACTCTGACGTATACTCATTCGTTTCACTTGAATTTTGATGATTATATTGCTGTAAAGTAGAGAATAGATTTCAATTTTGCGATTGTATTTGTTTCTTGGATTCATTCCAAAAGATAAATTGAAATTAATTTGATGATTTGATGAATGATGAGTAGAAGTAGTAAATTTTTAATCGTCACTGTGAATTTTGCTACTTCAACAGAACTCCAGTGAATCAGATATTGCAACATGAGCACGTTGATGATGATTTGATTATCGAATGGAATTCATTCAAAATGTTCCGAATGGCAAAAAAAAATCGTTGACCGTTTTTTTGTGCTTCGATCTCTTTATACTCTCAATGAAAGAAAAAAATCATGATGAATATCTCAACTTTAATATTTCCTGTTCAATTTTTCCATTCGTGATCCATATGAAGCACAGTTGAACAATTTCCCTCCGAGTGCTACATCTCCCTCTCTATTTCCCAATATCCACAATAAAATAATTAATTTCCACAGTCGAGATTTCATTCAAACTAAAAAGAACACAAAAACCGAGGAACTGTAATCAAATATTTCCATCCATCTCTCTGTGCACCTCATACATTTCAACTTGATTCACTTGAACGGATGATCAATCATTTCAATTCAATTCAAAAAATTTTTTCCCCGATTTCTTCATATTTATTCATCCACCAATTTACACATCCACATTATTTCATATCCATCCACATCTACATTTTGATATAAAATACACAAACTGTTCCCTCTTCACTCCCCAACCGATTGTTCATGCTTTTGCATCAATTGGAAATCGCGATATCTTTTACTCTCTTGCGCATTTGTATATGTTTACAACCCTCTCATGTTTTCTTCCCCTCTTCAGCTTCTCTCGCCTACACATCAAAATGATTAATTGGTTGTCGCGTGTACGATGTCACAGTGTCACTCTTGCTACGGCTTTGTCACTTTCCACAAACACTGTCGAGGGGTTGCGCCAATGCGCCTCAATATACACAAATATATACAATACATATGTACACATATATATACCCATACATATATCTGCATATATTTATATATATATGTGGACAAATTCGCAGAAGCGAATTGCATTGTAACTGGACTGCAACAGGCGTGCTATTAATCAATGCCCGTTGCATCACGAGAGCTCACCGTTGAACCCTACAGTGCATTCTGCCAATTTCCAAGTTACGTATATAACAAAACGCCATTGATGCAACTGAATAATGTGCTTTAGCAACCCTCACAATGATGTGCATCCCTCATACCTCAAATTTCACTGTCCTCTATTCCATACTAATACCCCACAGATGTATCTGGCCAAAAGTACCTCATAATATCATCACACTGAAATATCGATCAGTAGATCCTCGCATGTCATCCGTCCACAATTTAACATCCCTCAAACTCGTAGTACAACCAGCATCAGTAGTTCTCCTCATTCCACCACCCATCGCTAATAATTCTCCCTCCCCACTTGCTATCAAACCACCCGTCCACCCTTTTGATGAGCCTATAATTAGTTCTCGGAGAACGATCGATCATTTTCGTTATGACATCTCCACGATTCAACATACAGACAGGCCATTGTTCTCAATGTGAATTTGTTATCTGTCGAGTTGAGACTTTGATTGTGCAACTGTACGTGTTTTGAGGGTATAAAAATTATTTTTGTTTATTTGGAATTGACAAATTTCTAGATGTCATGGTGTTGCAATTTACAATTCATATAATTGTGATGAATTGTGAAAAAAATTTGGTACGAAATATTTTGTAATTAATTCATGAAGTTGTAGAAATGATAATTTCCGATCAGGATAAGACAATTTCCTCTTGTCATCATTAATTCTTTTTTTATTATTTCGTTACTGCTGTCAAAATTAAATCTGATATCATATGAATGCACATCCGGCAAAGTACATTCATGTACAACCCGTTTGTACGAATAAAAGCAGTCGAAATTGAAGAAGGAAAGAAGAGCACAAAGTGCAATGCACTCAAGTTGGTTGAGAAATTCGTCCGGGTGCAGTACAAGGACCACATTAAAATTTAGCACGTAACATCGAGTATCCTCATGCATAAAATTATCAACCATGCAGATCAAAAACACTTCTGATCTCATTCTAACCATGACGAGTCAATGTAACTCCATTCGAATCTCAACCACCACCCATTTCCCAACTAATCCCTACACAATACACAATCCATATTCATGAACATAATCCAACCATTTGCAAAAAAAAAGAATATGCAACAACGTATAAAAATCAATGTACGTGTTGATTGTCAAGAGAAAAATTTCAACGAACCTCTTGATCTCTCAAACGATTGCATGTTAATATCCCTAAGCTAGAATTCTCTCTCCTTTAAGATCTCCAAGCTGTTGCCAAGGGATTGATGGGGTTGCTATGGCGACCTACCAGAGGGCCTATTGTTGCATTCACCTCCCTCACCCCTTTTCACCCGTCCTGCACTAAAGTGCGGTAGGTATAACCCACTACATTCGCCTTCGTGGCATATTTATTTACGTGTAAAGCGCGCGAGAAATCCCATGTCCTCGCTCAACATTCACATACGTGAAGCACTTACACACGTTAATAATATCCCCATGTATTTCGTATGTATATTTGTATTTATAGAGGAACATGTGTGTGTTGGTTGTGTCGTTTGTGAACTCATTGGAATATGTGAGTCAATGCTGTGTGCACTCGTTTTAATGTGTTGAATTTATTTGTATACATGAAATGAGTGCATCTATGTTAGTAGGTAGAACCAAACCCCCATGGTGCATCGGGGCAATGTCCTATACGACGTTTTAAAGACGAGCCGTTGCATAGAGTGGCAGGGATTGTGAGAGTGCGAGTACTTTTCTTTCCATGTGTGTACATGGCAACATATGGGAATGTAAAATGTATGGGTGTGCATGTGGTTATTGATGTGTAGATGTATTTCTCTGCTCATCTTGGATACTCGGCAATGATTATCACGGGTGCAAAGTGAGAGAGTGAATGCAGAGGGGTCGTTGAACTATATATGCAAAGGGGAAAAATTAATTGCAGTGGAATAATTGCTCCAGAAACTTTGAGAGTTGGTGATCCAGTTATTGGATGGAGTTTCGATTAATGGGTTTTGATGTTGTTATTATTTTAAATAGGAGTATTTTTTTGTTGGGGTAGGTTGTGTGATTGAAGGGTTGATAAGGGCTGGTTTTTAATTGTGCAATGAATAATGTTCATTGTGGGACGCTGTGGCAGTTGGAATAATTATTGAGAGGATTGACGGTGATATTTTAAGAATTTTATGGTATCGAACATTTTTTTAATGGTTTTTCTGGGGAGGAATTAAATATTTTTGTGACGTTTTCCCTGTCGTAGAGCGATCGATCATTTTACTTGGACTGAAGGAAAAAAAAGGAGACGAATATCACATTTGAAAAAATGATCATCGAGAATTAAAATTATCAAATTATTTTCAGTCTGCATAAATATGTTAATGGAACTGGGATGAAAATGATGCATCAATGATGAAGAGGGTTTTGATATACTGAAATACCAGTTCGTAATACATGTATAACAGAACAGTGTGAGTGAAGTAGAGGGAATGAAAATGTAGCGCCATGATGGTTATAAGCTCACGCACTTTCATTCGCCAGCGTAATTGAAATCACGGCGTCATCCTTCGCGGAATGATATAGGGTGGATGAGAGAGTGGGAAGATGAGAGAGGTAAAAAAAAAGAGAAAGGATCGTGGTGTATAATGACACATGTGGACCAGCAAAGACAAGAGAGACTTGGTAAGGGATGATGAACATATTCACATATAAATATGCATCCAACAGTGAATGATTACCTCCAAGTTGTTGGCTTTTGTAAAACTTTTCTGTGTTTCTCGTGCGTCATCATCGAGAACTTTTTAGAATGTGAAATTATAGATGTATCATCCATATTTTTCCCTCTTATCATCTGTCTATAGTGTGAGTAGCGAGACGTAATTTTTTTTTCCTTGTATTTTTTTTTTTCTGTCCTCTCCGGAACATTATGGATGAGAACTGCCATATTCATTTCCGGCTCACTATGCACTCGCGTCTTTTGTTGTTTTCACCATACAATGATTGTCATTGATTGAACACAGCGTAGAGAAAAAGAATGGTCGTGAAAATATAAACGATGATATAGAACGTTGATTATTCCATTTCTTTTCTCTCCAGGAAAAAAAGTAAAATTATTCTTTGCTTTATTATGAAATTTGGTGGGTTGTCTTCAATGAAGTCTCGTTTTAGCTATCTTTCCCGGAATATTTATGCATCATAAAGTAAGACTTTTGTTATCATGACAACGATGTTGATGCTGATGTGTAGGTGTAGAAGAGACGTTCTGGGTCGTTTGTGAAACGCAACATTACGTGGTTTTATAACGTGGGGACCAAGGTATGTTGAGTTGTTTTGCGTGCTTTGTTCAACGCAGAGAATTTACACTTGAACTCCAAGACAATGACAACAATGATTATGGTGAGAAACGAAGTGAAACGTGGCAATGACAACCCTTTTTGTGTATTATATGTGAAAACACCCCCAACGGGTAATTTGTACGGGCATCTGGCTCGAAATGTCGACGTCGGCAAGTCGTAACTTGTTCTCGTTCTTTTTTTAATCTTTCCAACTCTCGTCGACTTTCTACAATTTATTTAGCCGATTTTCTTTCTTTACTCCATGAAAATGATCACAAAAATTGATATTTCACATTTTCGCTTATTTAATATAAAAATAAAAAAATATCAAACAAGACAGTATGAAGTGACCAAGTCATCAATCATTTCCTTTATAGAAATTAAATTTGAAAAAAATCAAAAACTAATGAACGAAATATTTCGTTTCTTCTCATGAATTTCGTAAATTTATCTGAGGCACCCACCTTGCCTGAGGGTTGTATGGGGTTTCATCTTGTCCCTCTAACCCCTGTGAACACGTACACCCATGGGGAAACGCATGCGAGGCTCTCGCAATAATCGTGAACGTCAAATTTAACGTTGCGCTTTGCCTCCCCGATGCAATCCATTAGATATTGCTCGTAAAGAGAGGCTGCGCACGTTGCTATCTCTCGCGTGCATAACATTTGAGCGAAATGTATAGCTTTTCCCTCGTCACACAAAGTCATACAATATATATGTATAGATATACACCAATTGCTTAATATTTATTCCAAAATGCACAACGATATATGCAAGTGTGTCGTTGTCCAAAACCCATCACATTGCAACACCCTTCCCCATGTATTCTCATTGTTGTATGTTGTATTTATATGTGAGTATACGTTTGTGTATTGCCAACTGCAACAAGAGTACTTAACGTATCGAAATGATGCCTTAAAATATAATTGTTACTGTCCGGCTACTGGGCCAAAGTGTGCGCACAAATACGCAATTACGATATATGTTTATGAATGTGCAAGTTTAATATTTGCGCTGTATTGTATGGTTATAAGTACGTACTTATACATGTGAAGTGATACCATACTATGAAATTAGATGGAAAATTTTCTCCCCTAAACATTCAAATTTACTTCATGCAGGGGACATTGACATAATTATTTATGTCATTGCATTTGTGTTTGAGTATTGTTTGAAGTTTTTAATGAAAGTGTGCAGATTGTCAATTTTGAGGATGGATTTCGTTTTGGGAGGTGACAACAGCTCTGTATTGAATTCAGGGGTCGATTTTTATAACTTTTGCAAAATTTTATCGACCTCTGATACAATTTCTGTCGTAATTTTTGTGATATTGTTCTTTTTATTTATTCTTTCATTCATTCAATCGCAAAATTAAGGTAAACTGTCGATTATTATTGAGAAAAAATATTGGTTGACATGATCGGACATTGAGATGAAATTATTGAACACATTCACGTTTGGAAATTTGCACGAAATTCTTTAGTTGTGTAAATGAATCGATTCATTTTCATTCTCGTGGATAATCCTGACAGTTTAAATTTCTCGTGATTAAATTGATGAACGAATTAATATTGGGGAACGAAAAAAAAAAAAATGCAACGTACTCACTATCTTAATGATCAATCACTCTGAGCGAATACACATGCAGGGATATGTATGTATAGTAAATACATACATAGAACACATTGTGCAAACAATGCAACAGCATCCCACAGTGGTCAAACACGTTCCATGATAATACCGCGCGCACTAAACATTGGTATCTACGTTGCCATTACGCTTGTAGTATATACATTAGTATGGAATTTTGCGCGTACAAACACGATTGGCAGTGGCGAAATGCTACCGCTTGAAATTCAACATTGCCAAAGAACTAAAATAAATCAACAATGGAATGTGAAAAAATTATTTCCAAATAGAACTTTTTCATATTCCATCATCAACATTTAAATGAATTATTGAAGGGTGTGATAAATTTTTTTTTTTCACAGTTTCTAATGGATGTGAATTTATTCCTTGGAGTGTCATAAATATTTACAGTTAAAATGCCAATTTAAGTATCAAATCAACAATTTCTATTCATAGTTAGCAATAACATCTGTTTTGTCTTTATTATGATCGATTTGACGTTCGTATGAATTTAAAACGAGACAAGAAAAAAAATTACAGTCAATCTGCGGAACGAACAACATGAAACGAGCATGTGCTCTGTATATGCCACACTTTAATAAACAAAAAATGTATTTATTTCGTTCGTTTTTATTTATTATTCCGTCGTATTTTATTTTTCAATACTATCGTCTGTTGGAAAATACAAATTTTTTGCCATTCGATACGAGGTAATTAAATCGAAAATAAAATATGAAAGCTATATCCGCTTGCGTCCGTCATGCTGGCAAACATCCCCCTGTATACTCTCGTTGAAACTCTCTACCATCACTTTTATATAACTGTATTGCTGATGCTCGGAAAATATTTACGACAAATGTGTGCTTGTGATTAAAAAATTTATTGGCAGCAACTATTCAAATATTCTATAGACAAAATATATACACAGCAAATTTGCTTTTGTATTATATTCACTTTTATAATAAAAATAGAGAGGGAAAATAATTTAATAACGTGCATATTATTTTGCAATTGTTTTTCCAAACAGACAATGTTTATATTGACATATCTATGCAAAATTCATATTTCCATGTATAGAACGTTTCATTTTGTATATTGGACAGTTACAATTGACATTCATGTCACATAGATTGATCATGGCATATGAAATAGCTGAAGAGTAACCAAATATCTCTGTGGATATATCGAACGAAATATTTTTTTTTCATCATTCGTCATTTCGACGTACATAACCGTTGTTATACTCACATGAATATAAATCGACGAATGAAACGTGAAAGATAATTATCAAAGACAAAGCGAGTGTCACAGTTAAAATAAATGATCAATATAAATTGTCGATATTGTACAGAACCAACCATGTGCACACCCGGACGAAAATTTCATTTTCAATTAATCAAATATGCCAATAATCATCAACAAAGTGCTCAAAGTTTGAAAATAAATTCGGATCAATCAAACAATGACAGAAAAAAAAAACAACAATCATTAAACAGTCCAAAAAACATTTTCTCATTTCCTTCTGTCGAACAAAAATATTCATTTCATTTTCAACAAACAAAACCATTTTCAGTATTATTTTTTCCTTCTTCGTACAACCAATATTTTATTTTCATCTGCTAATTGAATGCACGCGGTTTAATACAGTCAAATGTAATGTTTGTCTCATTTACAACGTGACAATTGGAACGTGTGAAGCAAACACGAGAGACCAACACCATGAATCATTTACACGTCACCCATTCCTATAAATGAGCGCGAGCGATTAAATACAAAATTTTGCGGGAAAACGCGCGCAAACAAAATAAACAAGCGACCATCATCAGTACCCACTACCACCATTACTACCACACAGCATCCATGGTAAATCGAGCGTAACCAGAATCTATTTACGTTGGTACGTGAACAAATGTAACCGAGTGGACGACTGCCAAAGCAACATGCTAAGCCAAACACAAACCAGCCACGCTTGTCGCCCTCATTTACAACAACCATGTTCTATATATCTATATACAACACATATATAATTCACATAGAAATTGGAAACAGGTTACACGCGATTATTCGACCAGCTCATCAAAAGCAAATGAGAATAAATGAAAATGCTCAATGAACGATTCTCTGATATCGACATCACATCTCATTGAACCTCCCAGGCAAATTCAATTCCTCATTTACAATTATTTCTGACATTTCTGTGGCTGTTCACCAATTGTGCAATTCAACGTAGTTCATTATTGTCAATGTGGCATATCAGTGCACATGAAGCATGAAAAAAGAAGATGACAAGTATTGCTGTTCTGTCCTATTATGAATGTTAAAAATGTTGTGGATCAACCAAATTTTCGTAGTTTATCAATTTGAAATGAGCAAAACAAATTCCTTTCATTGTTATGTTCGAATTGAAGTGTTGGATTTGGGCACCAAAATTTGGCCTCCGAAGGGGCACAAAATTCATAACTTCAAATCGTTAATCCTCAACCAAAAACTACACTGGTCTGCAACAAAATCTTCCTTCAAATGAAAATATGTCAAATGGGAGAAATGACACAAATTTGAGGCACAATAAGAGTTTCATTCAAAAATCCCATCAATAAAACATTAAAAACATGTCCGTAATTGTTCATATTATATCTTCATTCAGAATCAACAAAATTTTTATGAAAAATACGTAAAATCTAAAGGAGAGGAAGAAAATTTTTTCGCACGCCAGTGTTATTCATCATTCCTCATGAATGAAGTGAGACTGCGATCCAGCTGATTCCATTAAAATATAAATAACGTCAAATAATCAATTCATCTACAAATTATGAGTGAACTGAAATTTTTGTTAATAAATTTTCGAATATCTTCATTGCATAAATTATTTTGCATTGTTAATGAATAGCAAACCTATGTAAGTTTATGAATATTCACAGATGTATTAGTAAATAATGAGCTGATGCGGATTTGTTGCATCATTTGTAAAATAACCCATCACTTCATTTACAGCGATTGCGTTATAACTGGATTACCTGTGTAACATACACCATTTCACATTTCGCATAGCACATACGTGAATGCATACATTGAATATTCCTATGGGATTGATGAGTTTTCAAAATAAGTGGATTTTGTAACGTGAATCACCTCGTCAAAGCTTTCGCTCTCATTCTCTGTGTGTGTGAATTGCCTGACGCATGCAATCTACCGCTCCGACGGATTTATGCGATCATGGCACTGTTGGGTATGAATAAACTTCATATTGATGTTGACACGAATGGTAATGGTACGATGGTGGTGGTAGTGAACTAGAGTGGACAATGATGTAACGTAAAAATGACTGGATGAAAAGAAAAAAAAGAAAAAAAAAGCGAATGACAATTCTTTTACAGTTCAATTTATACATTTGAACATACACAAACTATTATTCATTCATATTTTTATTGTCACGTATATTTCAATCATTTTTTGTTTCTTTTATTGTACTGTTTGTCATTTCTATATTTGCAAAAGGTCCAAATGAATTGTTCAGTTATTTAACTATTTGTACATGGGACAAAGGAAACGTGATGGCAATAAATTATTCCACCATTTTGTTTGTGTACAGTGAAAGTTTCACGCATACACTCACAAGATTTTGTTGTAACAAACAAATACAATGACGTTGGAGAGTGTTTCAACAAGAACTATCACTCAGTATTGTCTGTTCACAAAAATCTCTGCTAATTTATGTCTTTCGATCAGTAAATCTGGCAGCAACAAAAATCTGAAAGTGTGCCAATTTCCCTGGTAATATTCAGAAACTAAAACTCCAAAACTCAACTATCACTTCAACTTTTTTCATGATATTTGGAAACCCATTCGCCAATTAAATACCCATACAACTGTTCATAGAGATATTTTTAATTACACGCCCGACAAAATTCACAATTGAATTCTGTCAATGGACGTAGATATATCAATATGGATTGAATGCGGAAGTGATTGGTTGGGGTGCTACAGCTCCAAGGGTGTTAACACACACCCCACACCTACACATATATATATACAGTACACAAGCGGAAAGGATGGGTGACCATGATGGTCCGGTTGTTGGACAAAGCGCATGGATATGCATCAACTCTGCAATATGCAATATGACCATGTGCAGAGGTTTTGGTATTATAACACCGTTAACACCCACGATCAATTTCCACGCAGTTCATCATTGCATATTGATCCCAAACACGTTATAGAACCCCTAGACATCATTGATGTACCCCCCAGCACGACGTATCATAAAAATATTTTGTGAGGTCGAAAGCGAGATGGAGAATAAAATGAAAGCACGAGGATGATCGGACGCGAGCCGCGGAATCATCGGCTTCGAGTGCAGTCATCATCGTTAACAATCCCCTCTCTCACCCTTTCTCTCAACCCCATGCTTTATAAATATATAGGTATGTGTATGTATATATATTTGAAGAGAAAGCCTATATAATATGGACGAGGGTTGGATGAGTTGCCGGCTTCGTCGCGTGATTGCACTCACCGCCCTATACTCTGGTGCGCGAGAGTACACCCCGATTTATAGCGCGGAGAATCCTACCAACCCCACAAGTTCATATATATGTCTATGTATGGTGAAAGACCACTGTCGTTCTCCCATATACTCTACATTCCGCTTGGCTTCCTCGCTGAACGACCCGATCACGATCTTTGACGTTTAACGATCAAATGTTCATTCAAACGTGACAATGATTTTTATCTCTTTTAATGTATGTGAATAGGTGGATGTACTTGTGTGTACATTTGTGTTTGGAAATAGGTATTGATGAGGTAAACATGAGGTGAAGGAATTGTGGATTGTTGTGAGTTTTCCGGGGGGTTTTAATGGAGGATTTCATGAGTTTTTTAGGATATTAATTGGTGATTTATGTGCAGTTGTGGAAATACTTGAAGAAAAATTTGCAACTGGTTTTGTTGTGAGTCAATTGATGGGATATTTATTCTTTGGTTATGGAATTCGTAATTTTTATGTGGAATTAAATTCACATATGGGGGTAGAATAAAAATATGAATGATAGGAATTTCTGATGATATTTTCGTTGGAAAGAATATTTTTATATTTTATTTAGGACATTTTTCAAATTCGTTTATATAGAAGATATGAGTTTATCGTGAATTATATGTTGACATTTTTGTTAGAAGTAAGTTTAGAGCGCGCAATCTCGACTCTATTTACCTCGTTTTGAACATGGTTATAAAGAAGAACGTTCATTGAGCAAAAATAACGAATGCTACCGACGTCATGAGAAAAAGCAGGAAGCGAGGATGAAAAAGGAAAACGCAACAGTATCAACATAGGAATATATATTGCAACGGTTTTTCGCGGATACGAAGTGAACGTCTGAAAGAAATATCAAACGTATATACACACACACACACACACACACACACACACACACACACACACACACACACAACTCGTCTCTACAAATTGCAAACGTTGGAAAAATAATACCATCTCATTCTTTAGCACTCTTCCATCTATGCTTGTGACGACTTTTGCCTCAACGTTTCGTCTCATATCGTGTCGTTTTCAGGATCTCATGGCTGATCCCCGCAATATATTTGATACGCCTTCTCCTTTCATTTGACACGTCGCACAAAATTGTGATATTCAAAATTTTTCCCAACGCTATTTCGAAGCGATGAATAAAAGAACGAAATAATAATACAAAATAAAGAGATTTTTCATTTTGTAAAATAAATATTCACACTTTTCACATTTATTTTTATTGCGGAGAAAAATGTTTTGTTTTTGTATGAAATTAAATGTAAATGTGTATTTGTGGTTGAATGAAAAGTGTGCGCACAACTACACGCAATCGTCACCACATTTTGTCTCTCAAAATTATTCCAATGCGTCGAATTTTACGAGATTTATTTGCGAGATATACGTTGCTTTTATAGGCTCTATTTTAGCCCGCATGTTCGCTCGCATATATAATCAAAATGAAAATCGAATGACGAGTGTCGAGTGAGTGGACTGCAATTTCACAGAGCATGAAACACCAACTTCATTATCCCGCTCGTTAATTTCACACTCACAATTATATTCATGTGCGCGTGTACCTTTCTACAGGTGCAGGAGAAAAATAGGGGGATGGAAATTAAAAAGTTAAGTGAACTGAGATTAAAATCTACTCTACATGAAGCTCTAACTGTAAACTTCATCCGGTCGTTTGCACAGTTGTGGTCAATTGACGTTACAAGATAAAGAAAATCACATTAATAATTAATTCCACATTTTCAATTAATTTTTGATTATTCATTTATACTAATCAGTGGAAAAGCGTCGAGAAAATACTCCTGAAATCGAAAATAAAACCACCAAACAAATTTTCTACATCTCAATCACACTGAAAGAAAAAAAATCGCAATGTGACATCATTTCCATGAAAAGTTGAAAATCAAAGAGAAATTTTATAAAGCGAAGATTTTTCTTTCAACTTTTCAACTAAAGATGCGCTTAGAACACCACTAGAAAGAATTTCAAAGGGTTATCGACCCTCTCTTACGCACATCGACCTCTCAGCATTCAATAAAATAAGTTAACCCTCCACCTTTATAAGGATTAACTGCACTATACATCCCCAGAGCTTCTGACAAGCGGCCGATCTCAATAGAATTTTCTCTCTCTTACCAATCGCACATACACACATTCACAAACGCACACGTCATCATACTACGTTTGTGCTTCTTTTAAAACGAAATGCCAACTAGGTGGAGTTGTTAGCAACAAACCAAAGCGCACAAATGTAAAGGAGAGAGCAGGAGCATAATAGTGAAAGGAAGAATAGAAAAAGAAAGAAATATAAAGAGTAACGCACCACATAGGAAGTAATAAGCGGGGTGAATAGCACAGCATATTCATAATGTATAGTCAACTGCGGTATATAACGTTCCCCTGATGCCTGTCGCATTACCCCGACCTTTCTCAACCAACCTTCTCTATATATATAATTTTTCTCTCCTTTTTTCTTCGCCCCCTACATTTATCCTCCCTATACGGTGCATGTACGGCCTCATTTCCCATCGCACGCACATAACATCAACGATTTTATTCCTGTGCATTCTATGTACATTACAGAAAAAAAAGAAATAAATGTACTTGTGGTTGCATTCAACATAAGTATTGCATATGATCCGATCAATGTGCGTGGACATTCGTCTTTGCTGTGGTGTACCAACCCTTTTTTATTTCAATGTCGAGTGTGATTGTTCGATATTTTCCATCTCTTTTGAAATCGTATTCCAAGATTTTTATTTGAATGAATTAATTTTATTTATATCCCACACAATAATTATCAGTCACACTGAAATTATTTTTCCATTGTTGCAATTATATTGCAATTAAAAAAATTTTGATATCTGTGAATATTCACTGTGACAATAATTCATGAACGTAAAATGAATTCCGTAGTCTTTATTTCTGATTTGAAAAATTTATATTCGAATGACGTTTTCTGCATCGTTTCTGAATTTATATTTATTTATATTTTTCCATCAGTCACAGGCACCCCAGGTCTTTGCACTCTATTTCACTCTTTTGCATCTACACAAACAAAAAAATACCCATACATACACAAACATATCAACCAACATATCCCAATGTGCATATTCCATATAAAATTCTCCCCAGGAATTGCATCGCACATTCGTGTTTCCCACATTCTCGCACCCTCGCCTTTCCCCTTTTCTCCACTGGCTTCTCCTTCCATTATATTTTTTTTTTCTCTTCTTTCTTCTTTCCCCATCAGCATCACCACCATCACCATCAACAATCATCAATGGCTCAAGTGTACAAGCCATCCGTTGCACAACCCTACCTCACTGATGTGCATAAGGACTTTCCATATGTGTTTCACCAGGTCAGGTCAACGTCCTGCTTCCCTTGTTACGATTGTGTGTTCTTTCTCATACATCTACAAAGTATATGTGCAATCCTATGAGATATTACAAGACGTCAGCTTAATACACGCACTTTTTTGTTTCTTTTGCAACGGATAGGAAGAAAAAAAAATTAACAAAAAGCTTTAAGAAAAAAAAAAAAGAGAAGAAAAAAATGGTATGTGAGGGTTTCTTTCTTTTTTACTTTACTCTTCTACCGCTTTTCTCTTTACTATGACTTGTCATATATATAAACCCTTTTTGCATTCTTTCTCTCTCACTCATACACTCTATACACACGTTTATATATCTATATATATTTTGCAGTGACTCGTTTTGCCATTGCGCTTACAGCGAGGGTGCGATTCCATTTTGCAAGACCCACGTGCGAGCAACGACCCGCCGCGGCACAACGCTTTGCCCCCTCTTATATCCTATTGCTAACGAATGTCAACGTGTGCATATATATGAAAACGCACCAAACGCGCATTCTGGTACACTCTTTGCATCGTCAAGTATGTTTCGAGTTCGTTATGGTTATATTCTTGGAACCTTCTTCTTCAACATGCAGTGACATCTGCGACTGGATTTTCATTTCTTTTTTTTTTTTTCTCACATTTTGCTTGCTGATCCAGCTACTTTTTCTTTCATCTCTCAATATGGACAATGGGAATATTGGTGATGTTATTGTATATCAGGTTCAACCGGAATATTTCGTCCGGACAATTTATTGACACTTGAAAAAATTCTACACGTCTCTGCATTTTCTTGTGAATGTTGTCAAATGCTACACACCCTTTTCTGTGAATTATTAATAAAAAAAAAAGAACGGGGAATGAAGAGGTGGAGAGAGAAAAATTGTAGCAAACAGTTTGAGGACAATGCAGTAGTTTAAATGAGAAATGTTACGATGATAAAATATTTTCTTAAGATAAATAAAAAGGGTGGAGTTCATATTTATTTATGCTGTGTTTGTACACCAATGACTTCTCCTTTCTTTTCAGTGTTGCATATTTTTACCTCACCAATTCCGTTACTAAATTGTCTCATTATGTTTATATATGTGAATACGTGGGGGGTCTGTCTTTGCAACAGCGAATACGTGCACAATTTACATTTGTATTTCTATTAGAATACAAACTGGTCCAAGTGTGGTACAAACACATATCTTTCACGGGTGCATAAAACACTTTTACGACGAACTGTCGTCAGTCGTATTGACGTCACATCTATGTTCGTATAAATATATGTGCATGTATGTATGAGTATAGATGAGAATATGCAACGTTGTCTCTTTGTTGTTTTGTTGCATTGCACATTTATATGAATGTGTTGGACCCTGCTGTTCAAAATATTGCATATAGATCTTCTGTTTAAACATCCATTGTCAGTTTGATGATGAGAAATTGTTGCTAGATTGGAATAATATGTCAAATGCAGGGTGAAATTGTTATTATTGTTAGGGAGACAATTGAAGTTGTTGATGATTTTTTCTTCTTTAGGACTGCTTGACTTTGTGTCAGTGCAATGGCTGGATCTGGAATGTTGGAGAATTTGAGAACGGCATTAATGATGGACAAACGATTAAGACATTGGAGATGGATTCATCAATCCATTGATGTGAAACCCAATAGTTCTGGTATACACTGTTGACAGCAAAGATAGAGTTCAATTGACGATAGATAATCGAGCTTTGCTCACTGAACTGCAACGTGACTATAACCACTAGAAATCTTGTGTATGTATTTAGGATGTCTTGTAACCGACCAATAACCCAATTGGCTAATGAGCTAATAATGACTGCAATGGACCGATAACCATAATGGACAAATGGTGGTTTTGTGTATATTTGTGTAATTGTGAAACAGGAACTTGGAGATGCTTGCCAATGTCACACATGTGGAATATTGATCAACACAGTTGTGATACTGGAATGATTATTCTGAAGAAAGGAAGCAATGTAAATGATTTTAAATTTCATCTTCAATGCCTAGAAATGCCGTGAAAAATCCGACATATCAGGAAACATTTCGTGCAGGTTGTTGGAGGATTTATTTCCAGAAGAGATATCAAAGCTCCGATAATTACTACAATTTTTGCGATAAGTATCGATGAGTTTTGTCATTAAGAAAGTTCTAATCCTCTTCAAAGTCATTTTTAATCACTTGGAATGTTCCTCAAGCGTGAAAATTGATAAAAAAGTACATCCAATCAAAAAATCATGAGAACGTGAACTTCCAAATATTTCAACCATCTTCTAGAAGCCTCTACATGACTCATACGTTATCCATTACTCTCTCCACAAAATTTTCCCCTAAATAATAATCAATTAAATGATAGAAAATAAAAATTTTACAACCTTTGATGATTAATTTACCTGATGAAATATTCAAGAGTAATACATAAGTGATATGTCGACAGGATCTAACTTGTATTGAAGAGGAAGAGCATGCCCGACAAGATACAGAGAAGAAGGCTCACAAGGCAATTGAGAAACGTGCAAAGATGATAGAGTCCTCGTGTGCGTCAGCTAATTATTGTGGTAACGAACTAATAACGATAATGGCACATATAAGCCGTCATGTCTATAGAGTGCATGAAGAAACAAGACGGTGATGTGTACATGTCTATATTAACTACGATAGATGGTGCAAAAGGGGTTTCCTAATTCACAACGTCGCGACGCTTTAGTGGTTGAAACGCGGTCGCACAAAGCGCATACGAGATGGTTCAAGTTGCTCGCGAGAGACGTCATGTTATCTTCATGGCATAGATCTATATTGAATATATGGTGTTAGAGAAAATGTTTGTGTGTGAGTGTAAATGTGTTGCTACTCTGCTTCTGGTGGAACAAGCTCATACGACGTAGCCGTGAATACATCAACTTTGATAAGCTTCATAAGTTTATAGGTTCTCGACCTCGCTGTGTATGTACAACTGGGAGATGAAGCGAACGATCAATGAAACTTAATCAGAATGTTCGTTCTCGGTGAACGCTATGTCTATATTCCGTTCAATGGCTTTGATATAATTTATAATAATTGCAGTATGGGAATAACAAGGGTGATTGATTGAAGAATTGAAGATTAGGGGAACTGGTGATTTTTCATATTTCTATTGGATAATATGGACAACTTTCATCAGAGAATTTTTATTGATTTGAATTATGAATGAATTATCAACCGAGGATGATTCTCACTATTTCTCTTCTTTTAATTTCTGATGTGTTGATAGGATTGGTTTTTGATGCAGATTTTGATGTGATTAAATGAATTCGTTAATACTCTAAACGAAATTTTTTATATTCAATTGCATACACATTTAAATGCTTTGTATGTGTTAGAATAATATACACATAAAGAGGAACCAACTGTCTAGCTGAATTATATGCGGAATCCCGTTTGCACTGTGAAAACGGGTTTGAATGGGCTCGTGCGAAATGCCGGGTGTCTTGACAAGAGCAATTTATCATGGCCGATCTATATTTGCATACGTTGTCAAAGGGCCGCGCCTCGTTTATGCTTGGGACATCAGATAGTCGAGGGCCTTTTGAAATTTGCGTGTTTGCGAATATATAGTCGCGCCCTCACATCAACTCGCTCATATTCATTCTATTTCACTCACATCTCTAATATATGTTCTCTTATATTTTATCTCTTTGATTTCTTGTCACCTCTATTCCACGCGTGTCTACTCAACTCGCGTATGTGTTCTCTTTTTTTTTTCATTCTTCTCTTTTCTGCTTTTTATTCATCCCTTTTCTCTACAACGAACACGGCAAGATATCAAACTCGCTGTACCGTGAATACTTAACTGATCTTTATACATATTTTTATAATGTGTATACGGGTAGAGAGAACCTGATTTGTATTAACCGACGTATTATCTTTCATCATTCCGTTCTGTTCATGAAGATACATCCGATCATGATTTAACCCTTTAATGTCATTGAAGAATGACAGCTTCATTAATTTTATCTTCATTATTTATAGGTTTATTAGCATAAAATTGAATAAATTGAAAGTGTAAGAACTAACGACTTCTGTGAATGAGCTACGAATTTAATTTACATTTTGACAAAAATGATGAATAACTTCAGATAATCATCTGAAAAAAATTTTTATTTTGATATGAACTATTTTTTCGTTATTTATTTTCGTCATTGTGATATTCTGCAAATACATATTCGAAATGCATCGTTGATTTGCATAAAATTCATTCAACGTCGCTGAAAAAAAATTCATGAACATTTATAAAAAATGTTTGCAAGATTCCACTTCGTACCAAACTGTCATTTAGACGTTGGAGATTGAATCAAATTGTACGTTTAACTTCAAGATGTATAATATACCAGAAGAAAAAAAAATACACCTATATATTTATCGTTGTCAACAGCATCAGCTACAGTGACACAAAGGATGGAGACAAAAAGACTTTGAGAAGATGTCATGTCACGTATCGTGAACGACTACTGCTCTTTGCACACATCAGTTGCATATAAATATTTCTACTCATCTTATTCGCCCTTCTCTACAACTTCAATATCTATATGACATTGTCCAGTTATAAAACAACCAGGATCAAAATTTTTTTTCATTCTTTTTCTGCAAACTTATTTTTCTCTCACGCCCTTGAGGGAAAAAAAAACGATGTCCTGATGTCCAGTGAACCGGACAAGAGAGTGTGGGGTCACGCCTCTTCAAGTGTATCCAGTACAAATTTTTCGATACAGATAACTCAGTCATTTTTCAACAGCAAAGTTAAAAAAAAATCGAATAGAATAAATTAAAATTCATCTTTGACTATATTATATTTACATACGTCTGTGTATCATTGTGTGGCATGTGCAACTGTGGAAAGAAATAAAGAAAAGAAAAAAGTAAAACAAGTTGAGAGAAGAGTGGAGTAAATATATTTTTCCACGCTCGCGAGTTTTATCTGGATGTTGTCCAACCCCTTAATTTGATAAATTGCGCGGCGATTCACGACCCTCGCGGCATTAATCACCACATGGTGTATGCATACATGAGCGGCATTAAGGCTCTCGCGGAATAATATTCAGTGGACATACACACATAACAAATATATACATATGAATATGGTATATATACAGAGGAGAAAAGCAAGTGAGTGAAGAGACCTTCAGAAACGGTCATTTATAAAGCGTCCAAGCTTCAACGCTCACCTCTATCTTGTTCACAACGGAGGTTTACATACTCTGGCACCTTTCGCTTCAGCGAACACTGGGGATTGAATTAATGGCGGATTAATTCGGCGATCGCGAACCTCTGGACCTCTCCACCATCCCCTTCTCACTTACCCCATTGTACATATGCGTATAGGTAGCTGATGTGTGTCCACATGATGGGCATTGGAGAGAAACGACAGACATACAGCAAACGTTAGAATCGATCTGTCGTTACTAAACCGACGGGACAACTTTTCACTGTCCAGTTGAAATATCTTTTTTTATAAATACTCTCTTCATCCCCCGCTCAAATTTTTCAATGCTGATTATTTGAATGGATTTAATGCATCCGATGAACGATTGCATATACAGAACAATTCATCCTTATTTTTAACACGATTTTTAGAATACTTCGTGAATACTAAATTTTTTAGGACTAAAATTCTTAGTTTGAGTGATTGTCTTGATGTTTAGGCTCAAATGTTGTAAAATATGACGCCATACACCGAATATTATGTTTGATAATTGTTTGACTACTCAGTATTGATGTCTACTAGAAAAATTTAACGGTCATTGTGATTTTTTGAGGTGTAGGATGCTTTTTAAGAATCAAAAGAAGAACCGGAACAAAGTTCGTATAGAAACTACAAAAAAAATTGAATGGACAATTTTATAAAGTGTTGACATAATGAAAATCAACTGGATAAAACATGTCGTTAGAGTTAGTCAGGATACTAAAATTTATGAGCGTATATTTTATCTAAAACATCTCACATCTGACCCCGTATCGTTAAAATCTACATTTCAAGGGTTCACACTGTGATTTAGTAGCTGTTTATACCCTCAACAGACCTTACCTAACATTATAACCATATTTATACTAATAGTCTTGAATGAAAGTGCATCCAGCCTGTGCGCGAATTTATATATAAAGGTATATAACTCAACACAATACAACGTGCGTTCATTTTGATTTAGTGACACTGAAAGTGGTAGCGATAGTGTGTGTATTTCCATTTCACACAGCTCAACATCATTGAATGCCCAAGTTGTGTGTGTACATGTATTTAGTAGTGAAAACAATGTGTGTTACACCCTGGTAAACTGGATGAGAAATGGGGTGAGAAATATTTTAGCATGTCAGCTTGCACAAGCGTCAAAATTTCGTATGCATATTTAAATATTACCGATAATAATCTGACACCTTTCAATGATTTATTTTTCACATCTAGAATTTACCATTTCTTTTTCGATCTACAAGAAACGAAAGAAGAAACCTCACAATTATTTAATTTCCTCTGGGAAAATGCACGAAATATCTGCTGTGGACACAAGACATTAAAAGTCCTTTTGATCATCGTCCAAATCCGAATTTCCTTCTTCCTTTTTTTTTTTATCGTTATCCCTTGAGGATAGAATGTGGAGCAATAGAGTGGTCAAACTATCGAACATGCGTGCATCAACATCAGTAAATCAAAATGTTGGGCATTGAGGAGATATATAACCGAAGAGCCTGCGGTTCCACAGGATCCCAAAGTGCTAAGCGTACGAGGAATCATCAGGACACGATTGCATCCCCTCAAGAGAAGGATACCAATATCAACGAGGAAGGATTTAAGGGAGAAGGAACAGGTAGGGGAATATAGATATACTGAATATAGAGGTGGGATTTCCAGTAACAGGATGTAATTATGATCGGTGAGATACGTCACGCATAACCCCAGTATTGACGTCCACAAATCACAGTGGCGTCCATGCGATATCTCGATAGTACAAACCCGCGTACCGTTGCTTCTCACACTACAACACATATGTACATGTATACACATACTTAAACGTATTCCTGGAACGTGCGAGCCTGTTTAAGCAAGACCTGTATGTGCTTAGACGCTATGAATCAAAATAATGTCACCATAAAATGTTATAACATGAGGGCATCAAATAATATGACAATCATCACAGACTGATATCCACATTCAAACTATTCATTTGTTAACTAACAAAATCTTTTTATAACAATGATCAATGTGGAACATCAATGCGAGACAGGATTGAAACCTTGGAAAATTCATTTTCCACCAACTTATCAACTTAAATCAAAAAATCCCAGACAATTATAAATCAAATTATCCACCATCAAACAAAATCCTCAATTGGATGAATCCAAACATATTTAAACATCAAAATAAAAAATTCTACCTCCCTAAAATCCAATGACATAAATAATTCCCACCATTCCAATATTCACAAATGCCACATCATTCACAAACGTATACACATTCCAATCTCACCTGAATATTCCAATCCTTTCACGATGCATGACCAAATCGCAATTGATGACCAAGCTAATCCTATAGAGTAATTGCATTTGGAGATATGTCGATTGACGAATATGAATCTACGCCAGAAAGAGAAGATTGGCAACGAATAGCTCAGTATGCAACGGGGAGATTTCAGATACACACAGAGACATGTTCTATGTGTTATATTCATAAACGAAACGAGCATGATGCAACGTGTGTATATGTGTGTTGGCTTCACCTATTAACTTCGATATAACGGCCCGATCATATGGCGCTATAGGTAACATCAAAGCCAAAGGCATAGTTGCACCCGAGGGAAGCACTGTGTGACGCGCGCGTGCATGTTCCAAAGCTGAAGCAATGCTATGGGGTAGTCTACAAACGCTTGATGCTGTCAATGTTATAGATATACATTCTCCACCATGAAAATGGCCCCTAACCTAGATACAAACCCTCAGGCGTCCATATTCACTCTCCATCCCTGTTTCGCTTTGCAATATGTCTCATAGTTAATAACTACTAACGCATCGTGCTTCGATGTAACCGATGTACCATTGACAATGTCTCAAATGACGGTTTAATGGCGTCAAATGTTGTTATCGACAGTGTTTAACACAATCGGCTGATGTGTATTGTTATCGTACACTTGCTGGATCATGCGCTACTCATGAGAGACGAATTGGATTATGGGTTGAGAAGTTGTAATTAATATTTGAGGAATGATTCTGGTACGATTTTTGGTGGAGAATCAGTTCTTCGTCTTTTTCATTATTGATGGGAAAGGGTGGACCGAGTGGTCCTGATGATGTCATTTCAGTCTGATGGTGTCATTAGCTCGCTAGCTCAGTTATAAAACATCAGGAATTATCATTTTTCAGCAAATTCTTATGCGATTGTGATTTTTTTTTGCTTCATTCATGTTGCACTCGAATTTTCCTTTCCATTCATCATCACAACCGCCACTGTAACGCTACGGTGGTTTCGTTAATTACAGATGTGGATGAATATTCACAGACAATGATAAACATTTCATGCTCGAGTACTATTCAAAAACACGGTGAAATGTATGAAAAGAGTTAGCAAAAGACACAAACAGACCGTGTTGGTCAATCTGCGGAAGTGGCGAAAGGAAAAGGTATTCACACGCCCCTTTACGATGCTGAACTATGAAATTTCAGGTGTACTTTATGACAGATATGCAGGTGCAGTTATAAAGAAAATCCCATTGATATGTCTCAGAAACTACAATAATAACTGCGATGAATAACGAATAATAATAACATGATCAATAATGATAAAATAAGAAGTGAAAACGGTGGATAACGATGGAAATATAACTGTGCGTTTTCACGCTCCTTTAAACACCACAACAACTTTTACCATACCATAATAACCACTCAGTCACGAAAATAAAAGAAAAAGAAATAAAATGCAATGCGTATGCACCACCGCCTTTAACATTTTTTTTTATCCACAGCACAGATGGTAAAAATCATCGTGTGTGTCATCCTAAAAATATTTTCTAATGATAAATGTAAGGAAAAGTATGGGGTAGTGAATTGAAAATGAAATGTTTTATTGAATATTCAGCTTGACCTATTTTTCCAGTTTGTTACGGCTCGATAGACACTTTCGTGACCTGCGCTAACATCCGCGTTACTTCACCCGAATATCGGAAATAAAAATTATACACAAACATTTATAAATAAATATTTCACAACTCCCACAATATGATGATCCAATTGTGGGCGTTTTAATACAAATGTGAAAACTGCACGTAATTCTTCACAATGTTGTTGAGTACATGAGGTGTAAGCAGGATAATACACCCTTATACTCCAGGGTTGAATGATTCAGATGCGCATTCGCGTGTATGCAATGGATGTACGCCATATGCATTGAACTTACTCGCGTCATTAATGAGAGTCATCGCAAATTCAATGTAACGCTCACGCACTTTATGTATTCCACTTGGTCCCATTAAATTTACCCATCGCCCTCCCCAAACTGTATAATATATAAATTGAATGTGCGATGTGTTTATAGTACAACGTTGAGCGCAATATTGCACGTCGTTAGAATAACGCAATGCACTTATGAACTTCCGGTTGGAGAATGCGCTCAATGTTATAGCCGTATATGCAATGCCAGAAATGCGCGCGACAATGGACAGGATGTGTGAAGGGCTACCATTGCAAATCACAATGGCAACCGCAAACGTGATCGGCAGGTTAGTTCAAGTATATATGCAGACATGAATAGAAGGATGAAAAGAGAATGTATAGAAAAAGTCTTCCGGGACGATATTTACCAAGGCTGTTATTTTCTTCATTCGTTTTTCTTTAAGGGGGTTGATTTTTTCATTTGTAAGATTGTGGGAAAATTCTCAACTACGCAATAACGTTGTCTGTATTTCAATGACATGTGCACAATTAACAGATTTGTGATGAATTAATTAAATATTTTTATTCAATTCATCAAAGCTTGATGAAATAAAATTTGTAACAATTGAATTTAATAAAATTATTGTATCAAATATTGTCCCTCATATTTTTACAGAGATTTTTGAAAGAGCAAAATTAATTGTGATGGGGAAGAATTGTTGAAAGGATATCCAGACGAATAAAATGAATGAAAAATATCTTTAAAATTTTCAAGATTTAATTTTTTATAGTGTACCTTCGTTCATTCATTGGAAGACATAATGCTTTGTCATTCATTTGCGCAAGAAGACTCTTCTCCTCTCATTTTCTCTATACCTATCTTTGCATATATATAATGGCGTGGGTGCACACAATACCCTCATTGGAAAAGTACGGCCGCAGGTGTTTGCGTCCCAACGCAGTTGTCGCTTAATTTGAAATGCCTCGACGGTCGTTTCACTCGCGAGATAGAAATCCGTATAGATATATACCTTCGAAAATCCAACCATGTTCGCGAAAAACATACGCAAGCAAGAGAATAATCGAAGCTATCCCCCTTGCAAGTGAAAACAGAATACATATATGTATATATATGTGTATAATACAACAGAAACGTCGACACAAGAGCTGTTACGCTAATACGTTGGAACGACGTCGCGTCGTTCACGTCCGAGCACGAGACGTACATTTGCAGCTGAGTGAAAAATAGTAAAACCAAACTTTAAATATTCGTGAAACGGTTACTCAGCGTGATTACTTGATGCTTTCTAAGCATTAAAAAGCCAACGAGAAAAAGCAATCAATCTGATTCTCAATCAAGGAATGAAATTATTTTCTTCATTCTTTGCAGTCTTTTTTTATTTCATTTGATTCTATTCAACAGCAATGGAATGAAGTGTCTTGTGAATCGCATCTGGTGTGAATTGAGTCACGGAAATTTATTATTGAGAAAAAAAAAAGGAACCTAATAAAAATGCCTCGTGAAACAGCGAAAATAAAAGGCAATATACAAGCAGTGGTAGGGGTAGTACAATAAATAAATGGGGCACTGACTTAATTAATAGGATCAATCATGGCGCAAGACTCAAATGCATTCAATTCGGCTTTTTTATTTTACTTTCGTTCCTTTCATTTCGTCGCGTAAATTTATTTTTTTTTTCTCGTCTCTTTTTGGTCATGATACAAAGAATTTCCTTAATTCGTTTTTCTCTTTGGCACGCGGATAAAATCGTCGTGTGTGTGTGTGTTGTGTTCTTCACACGGTGGGTATTTTTCGCGTGGTCAGTTCCAACGATTTATCGTGGCGCCAATGAGAGAATGTCCCTCTTGCATGGAAGCTACGCATTCGCACGAAGAATAGTTGGTCGAGTGTGTATGTGACCGAGAGTCCAATTACTTTTTCCACCCACTTCTTCCCCTCATTTCTGTGTATATAAGCCAAAGGGAAAATACCCATTGTGTTTCTGAAGCTGTGGTAAAAAAAAAAAGGATGGGTTTGCTGCTGCGAGTGAAATCAACTGTGATTTCCTAGAACGACAATTGTTTTTTATTTTCATTTTCCTATTTATTCCTCGTCTTTTTGTCCTTTCATTTGCTGCTATTTCGGTCTGATATAAATTTAATTAGATAATCATATTTAATATTGTTGTGGGTACGTGAATTGTTCCAGTGGTATTTCACAATTTTATTTGTGTGATTGGAGATTTTTAATTATTGGATTGGTCAGGAAGATTCGAGGAAATCTCCATCGTGACATAACAAGATAAAATGAAAATTAGGATTGATCAAAGAGGAGGGTCTAGTATGTGGAAAATATTGTCCAATATGGAGGAACAAACTGAAAGCAAAACGAGTAACCTTCCACTGCGTTGTACAAACAGGAATTATTGTTAATTAACAAGTTGCAATACTGTAATAACAGGAGGGGTGCTAAAGGGAAGGTTGTGTTTGAATCACGAAAGCATAAAACTATGAAGGCTCATTGAATCCATTGAGAATTTTCAATAACCAACGTACCATCATATAAGTGACATGACAAAAGTTCTCAAAGTACCAATTAAAATTCTCTCATTAGCAGAAAATATCACATTTTCAAGTACAACTTGACGTGAAGTATTAATATAACTCCACTCGAAGATGATAATTCAATATTACGTCCGTTACAAAATTAATAGAAAGCAAAAATAGAAGTTAAAAAAATTTCCACAGTCATAAAAATGTCATCAAGATCAACGCAATAATGAAAAAAATATGATGAATCATTGCAGACACGAAAATATAATTTTTTCTTTCTGTTGCCCATCACAATTATCGTGTTTCTTTGTGTCCATAAATATCTTTATCAATGCTCTCTGAAATAAATGAAAAAAACAACATAAAAATGGGCAACAAACTAGAAACTTTTATCGACAGTTTATTGTTGAGGTAACAATTATTTTTTTGTTTCACTCATCGATCGTTCTTGAATATGCATAAATGCCAATTATCTCATTATTCATTCATGATGATCATATATAGATTGAACATCGGAACAAAAATCAAGAAGATAATGGCAAAAGTGAGTGTACAACTGTATTCACACTCGTAAAAATTATGAGAAATATAAATATCGTGTGGGCTACTCCAGACCAACATGAATATTCATAAGTTCAATTAAATAGACATATACAGCCAGTACGAGTAAATCAGCTGCATAACGTATATCACCAGGTAATACCACAGAAGTTTCAGGGGAACGTAAATCATCTTCATGTAAAGAAAAAAATTGATTTATAAATCAAATATAAAACTAAAGCTCCAAAACCTCTAAAAACCCCAGAATTCATCACATTAATCTTCGAATTTTTACAAAATCCAAAAATAACACAAGATCGATTTTCATATTTAATATTCTCATTCTACTTCTTCATTACTCTGTTCATGTTCTCTCAGTATTTCAATTATAAAATCTAATAAGTAGAAAATCATTTACACAACTGGGAGTGGCATCACGTTGTACCGATGACAATCATCAAATCATTATATGAGACCCAACCTTTCTAACTCCACAACGTTAATTGAAACACTAATCACTAAAAGTGCTCTACCACACGTTGCACTTTCCATATATACTTGTACATATGTATATATATATCGGTATAAATAATTGTCATCATCCATTCGTATACCATTTGGTTGACGAAGGTCAGTGGCGTGCGACATGCCCACGTGTGCTTCTTGAGCATGGGCGTTACCACAGTTTATACATTTTTATTACTATTTATATACAGATATATTTATCATGCGCGTGTATAATATGTCGATATGCGTGCAGCACGCGTGATAATCGCAACAGGCGGACGAGTGCGAAATATTGAAGGAAAAAAAAAAATTGATGCTATCTATTTTATAATATGCATTTATGTACACTTCATATATTTAATCGAAATTCCTTGTACAATTTTCCTGTAACAATTATTTTTCAACACGCATTAATTTTACATGTGTTGTTTAACCGTTTGAAAATATGTTCTTCAGTGGAAAAAAATTGAAAAGCAATGACAATGAACGATTGATGATTTAATTGTTAATTGCAAGATGCAGGAACAGAAAATTGGTGAACAGAAATTTAATTTTGTCGTGGGAAGTTGAAGATAAATTTTTAGATGAGATAAATGTTTAGTCAAGTTTATTTTAGAGAAAAATTAATCAACAGTGAGTTGATTCCAGTTCAATTATGGTTTCACGTAGTTACGTCATGCAAATGAAAATTAATATGTGAAGTGAAAAGTCGAGGTAAATTGTAATTGACTTCGCCAAACCTCATCATATTGAATTATCGTATTACATCGAATCCGAGGGATAAATTGTGTAAAATATCCCCACATGTGTAACTATAAATCAATAAATTGATAGATATCCGTGGATAAATTAGATTACAGTCGATAATATTGGAAGTTAAATGGATTTTCACAAACTCAACTCTAGCAAAAGCGTAATTTACATATTGAAACAAACATTAGTTAATTACCATTGGACATAACCAATGATTGGTGATTGGGCCAATGGTCACAACTCACGTCACTGTTAAGCCCGGAGTTATTGCCAGGATCATCGTTAAAACTAGAAATGTATCAGTCAGCCGTATTGCAATACACCAACGATCTCACTCACTCAATGATGCTCTACACACTCGTACAAATGTTGCAGCTATCTCACTTGGACACTTTTTTTTCCGGCGAAAGGGAAACAATCCAGCCTGGTTGGTGGGAGAATGCACATGAGGATGAGCAAGTCCAAAACCATCCGAACGTTGCATTGGCAAACGTATTTAATCCCCGCAACGCTCGAGGCAAACCGACATTTGCAGAATGAACCATTTTACTCTCTGCATCAAAATGTCCCTTCGTATGCGATATATACCAATCCTCAAAATTCAGTACATACGCGATGACCATAATCCATCGGTCAGGGTGAAAGAGATGATGTAGGGAGATGAGTACTGGCGTGATAAAGCCCTCTAGCATTCGTCATCGTATCACGTTCATGTAGATATCGACAGGAATATTTTTCGTTCTATATTTTTCATTTAGTTCTTCTTTAATTCTCAATTATTTCACATTCATCGATTTTTCTTTTTTCAACAATTTGTCTGGAATATTCCCCTACTCTACTGTCCTGTTTAATTTCCATGAATCATTAAAAACTCGAAGTATTTATTTAATGCATTGGAAAAACGAGAGAGTTGCATAAATAATAAATTTTCAATATCCCATCAATGACATAATTCTCTTTGATCAATAAAATAATTTTCAACGATAATATGAAACCCCACAATATCAACATCATCCCACGCAACATGAAAACAGAAAATTTACTATTTAAAAATACTCATCAAGTAAACGAAGCTCAATTTATAAACTGAAATGTTCAGCCAAAGAGGATAGAAACAAACGGAAAAGTGAGTTGAAGAATTTGAGACGTGAAAAAAATTGCGAATAAATTCATGCAATCAGCTTTTGCATAAAGAGTTGGCAGGAGCGTGTGGTCACTCGCGCTATCAACGTACCATCTTCATATATGTAGATATATGAGGAGTAGTAAATCCAAGAGAATAACGAGAGATGGTCGTGTGTGGGCTTGAGGCCACGCTGGAGCCATTTGGTATCTTGCGACTTTTCGAGTTATCAACGGTGGGTTTTATTAATGACAACTAGACGGCTGAGTATATCGGTATATTCCTCCACCCAACAACTTTATGGCGGGACATAAACTCTAAACTGATTAACAGTAGCCAGTAGCCAGGGCTTTTCGCTTTCTGTCCCACTTGGCAATATATATGCAATATAGAGTTGCGAGCTTACGTATACCCCCATTCGTATATACCAAAACTACCCCGTGCTGTGTCTCGTTAGTACTGTGCTATATTCCTACCACCTCAATATCCCATTGCAACACCACCCCACAGTTTATAGGCCATCGTCGCTAGAATTAACATTGCCCAATTAAATTGATAGATGTCCCCAAACCATTCGACATTAAATCCTGTATCCCTTAGTAAAATTGAACGTAAATCACAAATTTACCTATACTGAATGCGCTCACGTTTCATTGGTTAAATTACAATGTGTGGATAGAAGAGATTTTTGGTAAATTTGGATTTGTGTCGCTGTGATTTCGGCTTGGAAAATTGTTGGAAATTTTTATTTTTATTTCTGTCGGTGTACAAGAAAAATAAATTGAATTTTTCTTTATTTATCCAATCACTCGATAAAAATTTGAATATTTGTTTATCATTATTTTTGATGTTTATTTAAAAAGTATGAGGACAGTATCAAAGAGAAAATATTTCCAATTACTATAGAGTAAACATTAAATAGTTGTTAATTATTTATCAGTAAAATTATCATGAAATTGCAACGAGTGCAAGAGGATTGTTGTGAGGGGATACAAGAGGGTTGACAAGGTAGGGAAGGGATGGTGTTGGTGTCGCTTGGGGGGTAGTGGCAATATAGTAAACGGCGACGCGGTTTATCACGAAACGGAATTAAACGGTTTACGACTGGACCACAGATTAGTACAGTCGAGCAATGGACGAATGAGTATGGATCCACGATGGGTTTTCCACTGGTCCATCCACTCACGAATATACATGGATATTTTCACAAGTGGATAGATCTCTCTCGTGTTATTCCCCAGCCCTTTTTAAATCCGTGTGCATCCACGCACAGTCACGATGACCGGGTGTGCTATCAATCGCAAAATCGCCCCCGTCGATTTTGGCACAAACATCCACCGTTTTATTCACTATATCTGTGTTGATGTGTACACTAAACATGGATACGACAATGGTCATTGGCGATTTCACCAAAAATCTAGTCAGTTGTGAGAACTCAATTTGTACGATGTATTCACGTGGATGGTTTGGTTAATTACAGAAAAATCGAGTTGACTGATGCAGCAATCGACTTTTGAGTGGATGAAAATTATTTTTTTTTCTGTAGAGTAGATTTCTGGTTCTTCTCAGTATTTTTAAGTGTTTATGGAAAAACTGATTGAAAGCCAAAGAACTAAGTGAAAATTTAGTGAAAATGACTTGAAAAAATAATTTTTTTTGTTTGTTGCAGCGAATTTTGACCTCCAAGTATTGAGAAAGGTCCCATTTACACATCATTAGGACTCAATTGACTTCCACCACTAGACAAATAACAAATAATTCTCAAGAACACATATTAACATGACCGAATACAAAGTTGCTGGTATATAACATCACCCGCACTATTTTTCGTCTGCCTTTCATATCAACCACACGACTCTTAGCAAAGTTCAAAGCTCCATACATTCCTAGTAATTTAACCCTCCAATATTTCTCCCACATAGGCACAACTACTGTGTATCGCGGTCGCTTGCATATTTTCATACTCAGCAAACAATAAAATTCTCAAGTTCCGAAATGAAAGAGCAAAAACAAGAAAATCTCTATCGCAAGTGAACGATGTGTCAAACTCGTGACATCCCACATTCACTCCATCCCCAAATTATTATTGCAAATTGCACAATTATTCAACTATTGCGTGTGCAAAATTGTACAAAAATATCACGAGAATTATTTATGAAAAATTTGATATGAGTAAATCATAAGAGAAAAAAAAAGAGAAATAAATAAACCGCGACGATATTGAATCAGGAAAAAAAAATTGTGAATGCATGACCGTATATTCGTATGCGTACAAAACGCAAATAAATGCATTGGAGTGAAATAATGATAATAACGACAGAACGATTCGTGCACGCGATCACAAAGGTAACCGTTTGTTTTATTCAGTCATACAATTTTCCTCGAAGACATTCATCCAATAACAATTCTACCTATTTTCCCAGAGGGTCCTCAAATTACGCAATTGTTTATGCACGTGCACGTTTATTTCACCATTTCCTGAAATTTTGCAATATCTATATTTAAATATGTATTTACGCATTACAGAAAAGAGGAAAGACAATAAATGAAACGAAAAAAAAAAAAAAAAAAATATTCGAATATTGTTAAGCAACGATATAAACATTTATGATATGTCATTATTTCTTCTTCATGTTTTATTATCTGTTAATGTTATTTACCTCTGCACCGAGAGATATTCTCATATTGATAACGGAATAAATAACGTGCAGAATAAGTTGGTGAAGATAATATTGACGATGATTGCTCAGTGATATGAAGTTTGTGCATTGAAATGATTTGCAAAAGTGGGCATTGAATTGGAAGGGTATTTGGTTGGGAAAAAAAATATTTCTGCTTATGATATTTTGTAAATTTCATTAGAAACTTGTAATAAAGTATGTTTATATAGGAGTGTAACGCAAATTGGAGTTTCTGTATGATATATAATTATCATAATTTATAAAGTTGTTATAACATCACTGGGGTTTGCAGCACTAACGACACATTACAGCAGCTACGTGTATATACCAAAGGGGGTCAACGTTATCCAAGTTGCGAGGGAATATGTTCGTAGGGTGGTGAATGTATACCTGCATGGCTTATCTTTCTATATTAAATTAACCCTAATGCACATCACGCTTTTGCTCTGATCTGTCGTAAACAGACGGGAATTATTTAAGTCGTCTTTATCCACATTTAAAAAATTCACCCCGTGGTTTTTTTTCATTCTCTTTCCAAATAATTATTTGCATTCTTTCCAAGATTATAAATGAAATTATTGTTCAGAATTGTGAATTGTAAAACTATTGAAGACATTTTGGAGATAAAAAATTGAGAGATGAATAAAATAGAGAAATGGAAAGGAATTGGATTTCATCAAGCTAGTTTTTGTTTTATTTAGTGGAAACAGATTGTGCAGTTGTTATTGAAGCCTCTGTTTATGCACAATATATACAAGAGTGCACTTAGCTAATGAGTGTGCTAAAAATTATGCACGCAATGTCAATGCACAGACGCGCGCGCACATTCTCATTTGCGTGTCACCACAGTGAAATTCTACCCATCTCCATTTATATAATTCTCCCCTTCTCACTTTGATATACCAAATAAAATGAAGACAACTGCTATCAAATTTTCATCTCTCTTGATATATATATAAACTTGCTTTTAAACTCGCCCGTCATTTTAAATTTAATTTTCCTCCCAATCGTTTGCAATTTACATATTTAACAAACTATATAAACAGACGGAGGAAGATATAATAAAGATAATGACATGAGCATTTTTTATTTTCGATTTTTAATCCAAACATCGATACATGCTAATTCCAACGCGATTGTGGTGGAATTAGCATTCAATAATTCGAATTAATTATTACAAAATTATTGGAATTTATTCCAGTAAAAAAATTATGCAAACAGCAATAAAATATTTTTGAATAACATCGTCGATTTTTCATAATTTCTGAGATTATTTTTTGACAACATTTGTTCACCGAGTAATCTAATAAAAAATTATATTTCTCCCACGCGTATATCAAACATATATTTACTCGACATAAAAAATGAATGAATCAAAGAAATGGAGGGTTTTATATAGGTAGAAACCGATCGTTAACTTTGGTCTGGTCACGTGCCCGCGTTGAAGTTAAAACCCAGCAATTACTTAACTCGCGAGCCGGACATCGTGTGGTAATTTATTTTCAAAAGCGTATAATGGACCACGAGCAATATGTGAATGTGAATGTGAATAAAAAAGGCAGTAGGACGGACACGGCGCGCGACGATAAGTACACCCTGTATATATACGTTGTTCATGTATATTCGCCAATAGGTATAACATTATGCGAAGGGTTGCCCAGCGGGGGTTAAGTGCATCAACGTGGTGGGCGTTGTGAGACCACACGGGGCTGCCAATTCACGTGGTTTCAACTAACCTATCTATTAATTCATTTTTTTATTCATCGAATATTCTCTCAAAACTGAACAAAAATACAATAAAATTCTCAGTCCATTCCACATAAAAATTTTCTTCAACATCAAAAATTGTAAATATGGAGAATTAACAATTGTCAACACTCGCTTATTTCAATCCACTAACTATACTTCAAACATTCTCCATAAGAATTATATTCCCAATAAAATAAACTGGAGCCAAGTCACGACTGTGCGATTATCGCTCAATTTATGCGGCACTCAAGCGAGTCATCGAGCGGAAGTAACTCAAGATAGAAAGTTGTATATACGATAATCGATTTACTCCAAAAATATTGCTCGGTCATCATTTTCCTCGCATTGACTACGCTTATCTCCAACTGTATTCATTCCTGATGTTTCTCATTCTCCTCATCAACTCTCTCCTCCCCCAATTCACCCTGTTTCACTCTTTCAGCGCGTAGTCATTTATTTTAATCAATAAATCAGAAATATTATTTCATAAACAACACTCGGCAATCCAATGTAGGACAATGTATGATACATCATTGTGGTAAGAGAGTGTTCTGTAATGTCATCACATATATTAGAGTATAAAGAGAGAGAAAAAAAAAATAATTTATGTATATAAATCCGTCACCCCATGAAGTCTCCAATGTTGCTTTGTATATGTGCCATCTCTGATGTGACACTGTTGTGCAAAATGGGGTTAGAAAAATGTTGATGCGTCGCACAATGGTCACTTTATTCGCGTAATTGACTCAATGGGCATTTAACGTATATATAAGTCAACTTGGCCAGGGAGATGAAAGATAGAGTGGGAGGTAGAGGGAGAGACAAGGGGAGTGGTGCAACTCAACGGATCTTGGACTCAAGAAAAAATTAAAGGGAGGGACTCGCTGATGATAATGATCATGACGATTATTATCTTCATCATGATGTAGACGTATTTATTATGTGTGTGTGAGCAGTGATGGGTTTATTTTCATTTAGTCATGTCACTGAGATTATTTCTCATGACAAATATTGAACACATGAATGAGGATGGATAAATTATTGTTGTCTTAAAAGAATAAGTTGATGGACATTGTTGAAGAAGTAAAAATGATATTGGAGAATTGATTTTGCATTTTGTAGAAATTATCGAAGTGTGGAGATGTAGAAGAATTCAACGAGTTATTTGTTATTGTAGCGAAGTAACTGGAAATCAGATGTAAATTGCGAATAATTCCTACCATTTGATATGGGTTTGTATATGCAGCGATGGGCGCCTCTCACTTGATTAAGCAAATGAATTAATTAACCCTAAGACAACTGACCTGAATAATGCAAGTCCTTGTTATGTCTGTCAATTTGTTACTTAATTTTTTATTTTATCCATTTCCACAACGATACTGAAACTGGCAATTGTAAGTCTGATACTGAAGCACAGAGATTTCTTATAACCAACCATTAATTATCAATTTGGAATGAAGCAGTTGAAGGACATTTGGTACAAATTGGCAGCAGGAAATTTGCTGAATGAGTACAAAAGATATTGTGAAGATTCTTCCACGAATTAGTAATTGTCCAGGACCTTCAACTGAATTTCATTTGTGTTTATTTCCATCTTTGATATACTTATCTAATTTTTTCCTATTTCTCCTTCTTATTGCCAATCTTCCGGATCATTCGACCCCTTTCTCATTTCCAGTATTTCCTGAAGACCAGGCATTTTGTCGACATTGGACCCGGGGCTTTATCGACTAATCTGGCTTGTCCCAAAGACAGTTCTATATATATTGAGACGTTATCCCACTCACTCGGGCTCTCCAGAGATTGTCACAGAGACGATGATTTTATATGCATTCAGAACTTGCATCTTCGTCTCTTTGCTCATCGTCTGAGATACGTCTATACTAAAGTCTATATAGCAGTTCATGAGTTTGTCCCGATTGGGATGGTAGCTGTCGCTGAGAAACTAGTTCCCAAGTCGATAAACCTTATAGCGTTAGAATGCCCGTTCACTGTACATATATAACAGTTATGTAGTAACTCTGGTTTAGAGTAATTTGGACACTTGACAAAAGATTGCAGGAAATTTTTCTATTTCCTCAATTTTTTTTATGTGTCGAGATTGTTTTGACATGATCCATCATATTGATGGAAACACGTTGAAGGAAACAATTTCAAGATCATCTCCGAAGAGTAATTTTACAAATTCAGATAAACCTGTACGAATTTTATTAATTTCTGGCTCACTCAACAAGATTTTATGAGCTCAAACTTTTTCGATATTTATCTGTTGATGCAGCTTTTATCAATTAATCCTAAAAATCAAATATTTTATCACAAGATTGGTGATTATACTCTGATAAAATGAAATTGTTATCTGAGAAACTATTTTCGTAACTAAATTAGTTGATAAGAATGAATGATATAATATGAAATAAATAACAAACAAACATTATTTTAATACTGTGATTTGTTTGATTATTTTGTTGCGAGATGATGCCAGAGTAGAAATTGATTAATCTATTGAAGCTTTTGTGTTCCAGATAGGCCTATTACATTATCAGTGTAAAGTACACGACAGACATGATGAGGTTGAGAGGGGACGAACGGGTCGAAACAGGCATAGACTTGCAAGAGTTGTTGTCATGCCCGCGCATTGACAGCCCAGCTGTTCGCGTCCAATTAGTTTCGCTTGATAAGCTCAACAATACCAGCATTATTGCAGTACAACCATTTCACTGTACATTCAAACATCAGCTCTGTTACATTTGTCTGGGCATTTTCCACTAATCATCATCAATATGTATAGAAGAAATTTAGTCGTGAATTGCAAAGTGCAATTTACTACAATGAGAAGACAATGTGGAATATCGATAAATATTGATAAAATTTCATTGAAGAGGGTTGAGGATCATCAACTATTCCTACGAATTGGATTGAAATGAAATTTCAATTGATAATTATGAAATTCCCAGTCTTCGTATAAACGTCTGAATTCTGAATAGTTTTTAGCACGATTAACCTTCACGACTTTATACTTATAAATATGTTATACGTAACGCAATACGAAAATTCCAATTTCTAAAAGTTTTCAGCAAATTTAACCGCAAAAATATCTACGTTCAATGCAGTAATATCCGCTCGGCTGATCTCTATTCTACTCGGTCGCAATTTTCGAACGGAGGAAAATTCAATCCTATATAAACTATATTCCTGCAAGACGAGCAAGTTTGTTCAACCACCTTTTCGGTGTTCATCTCAATCTTCCTATCCTCTTTCTCCATTCTATTTCTTTGAAATTTTTCCAATACCATGAGACACAAGAAAAAAAAATCTCACATAAAATTTTCATATTCCATATCTTTGTTTTTCTCTTGTTTATTTCTTCTTCTTCTTTTTCCTCATTTCTACTCATCTCCATCAATACCATCACATTTTCCCGGAATTTTCACAGCATTTTTGCATATCCACTTTTCTGAATATAACAGAAAAATTTTATCGAATTCAAAGTGTAAATTCCCTATTTGTGAATAATTTCATGACATGAGCTTTAACTAGCAGTGAATGAACAGGGAAATGATGGATAACGAACAGAAAAGTGCTCGAAAAATATCACTCAAGTAGGTCAATGATTACTGAAGTCAATTTTGATATCGATGAACATAAAAAAAAATTGATATAGAAATATATTCGTTGTCAATCTTTTTTTTCTCACTTTTTACACAAATCTGTATAAGACACATCCTCACTCGATACAGAATTTATCACTCATCCTGCAGAGTATTATTTATCACAACCTCAACATAAAACCACACGTCCTCTACGTTATCTCTTCTATATACACTCACCGATATTATTCAAATTTTTATTTCTCATCACATCGTCACACCCACGTAAACAATTATTATTATTACAACGAACATACTTCCACCTATCAACCGAAGAAGAATAATATTCAGATTGACAGATAACTTGACCGATGAGTCAGTCCCCCTCATAATCCACATGAAAAATAACATCACAACATAATCAGAATATTCATATCGACAATTTATTCTCAAACAATTCTTTATCCATCGAAATTTCAATCTTCCCACTCCTCTCCGCCATCAATTCGTAATGCGCAATCGAAAAGACCTTCATACCTGCACCTACCAGGAGAGCAGAAAGCTCCTTAAACTCATCGCATCAGGATTCTACACATTCAAAAATTCACCATCAAGATTTGCAATCTCCTCAGTTCCTGATACATCGAATACGTTCATAACCTCAAATAAATACTCGAAATTATCCAAACTAACTCTCAAACAAGTCGGAAACTCATCCTGAAAAAACAATCTCCAAATCTTTCACCAACTTTTCTTCATCAACAAATACAATCCAACAATCATCTTCATCGCCATATTTTATCTTAATAAAATTTCCAATCCTCCTACTAAACTAAAATTGAGAAATCCTCATAACAAAACTGTTCATGCAATTTCCACAGCGATGAAAAAATCATCACCCCAAACAACAATAAAATTATTTCTCCGAGTGATCACTGTAAAATTATCATCATACACACACACACACACACTCGCTCTCTCTCTGAATATAAACAATAATATTACGCTCTGTATCCATAACAATCATCATCACCATCATCATCATCATAATGAAACGACGCATTCGCATGCAGACACGCGGACAGCAGATGAAGGCTGCAAACTTGAGCGCGTGTCGCTCGTATCGTTGCTATAAACGCACGTGTGTATAGTACGAGTCGTAGTACTACGATTCCACCTCCTTTCTCTTCATTCCTCTATCGCAAATTCTCCCATTCCCCAATCCCTCCCGTTTGTACGTCGAATCGTTCCAATACTCTCATCGCATACACTTCCTCTCTCGTTCAACTGTAGACGCGCGCATAAACGCGTTAGGTCAAGCGAAACAAAAGGAGAAATGTAAAGAGGAAAAGAGAGAGAAAGCAAAATCAAATCACGTGGTATATCAGAGTCAATGACGTCATGCGGTCACTAACCACGTTACGTACACGGCACTGACCTTACCTCTACAAAACTCCTTTGACTCGGCGTGACTCGCGATCGCGATCATCCACAACGACTATATATATATAGTGTGTTTATGTATATTTTGCCCACAGCGGTCTCGTGCCATCTGCCTCATCCAGGTGTGATCCCATATGAGTATTTATAAATAAACATCGTAAACATCGTAAATATATCAGTAAAAGTACGAAAAATTATTGTAAATTACTCATAACTTATAAATAGAATGTCAATCTAAAATTACCCACACTTAAATATCACAAATTGTTGATTGTTCATTTGTCATTATGAAAACATTTTCTTCTCCCTCGTATTGTGTCTATGTGAATAAATTCACGAGGGATTAAAATCACACACAAAGTGCAATTATGAAATAACAAAAGCAACATTGGAATTATGAAGTATGTGAGGTTGTGCGAATTGCATTTATGTGGGTATGGGCACGAAATATAAATGAAGAAAAAAGGATAAGCGTTTGTGTGTGGATGAGTCAGTGTCGGGTAAATTGTGGAAAGAGGGATGAAGGAGAGAAAAAAAAATATAGAAAAGACATGTGATGTGTATATGGAGGGGGAATAAGCTGATGAGGGTTTTGAACGTACATACACGTGACTGAACACGTGTCTTTTTCTTTCCCACTTTTGCAAACTCTCTCGTCTGTTATCCACCGCCAGTTTATTATTTCCACTTTATTTATATACATACGTATATGTGTATACATATATATATATATACGATTAACTTCCCGCACGCATATCACGTACGCGTACTCAAACCACATATTCACCCTCAATTCCATCCTTAAATTAATTCACTGAATTCACCATAATCAAATATACAAGAAAAAAATATTTATGAAACAATTATTTCACCATCTTCAAAAAATAAAAATACATGGGAAAAATAGCAGGATAGAAATTTGTAAATCGCTGTTAAATAAATTTTTTCATTTGCTAATTTATCAATTCAAATGAGTTCAAGAATTTTCGTAGAGAAAAATGTTTATCAATAATTGAACACAGGAATAAATCATCCGGTGTAATTTAGGTCATGAAGATGATTTGCACACCTGAATATAATGTAACAAGTCTATATACACCCACCACATATATACTGTACATATAGATAAGCAGATAGATATGGTACAGTATAGAAGGGTATTGTGTACAGTTATAGACGGGAAGCGCACCGGTCCCGGTAATTGCCGGGAGTACAGTGGTCCAGATGCTCCCCAATCAGCGGTTGTCCCGATTGAGGGTCCGTATTGTGGGTGTGTGGGTGGGTTGTGCACCCTGTGCACGTAACAGCAGTGATACGATTTCAGAATAGAACGCATACATTGTCATACGCATGTACATGAGCGTATGAAAGGTGAATGGTGTTAGTTATGGTGCTGTATTCACTCTACGTATATGGTGGTAGTTGTGATACCATCCATGAGCTCCGGAGACCCGTGACCGCGTTGAGAACGGCCGGTTAGTTCCTGACCATACGCATGGCAGCACCGTTTAATTGGCACTGGACACAATGGATTATGGAATGGTACACAGGGCCCACTCCATGTCAAAACCATTTCACTCGTTTATCCGGTGAGTCTCGATGTATGGTAGACGTCGAAGGGCAAACGAACCAATACCCATTGCGATGAATGAAAGAAAAATAGAGGAAAAAAAGGATTTTCTTTCAATTGTGAACGGGGAAAATCTGTTTTACCGATCATGTTGTTGGTATTTGGTAGTTGAGGTGTGAATGTTCGTCAATTGGCTTCGATGAGAGGTTGGATTAATGGTTGTGCTCATTAGTCGCTATTGTTTATGAGTAATGTTGACGTTTGATTGTTTTTCTTTCTTCTGGTTGATGTTGATTTATATGAAGATATAAATTTATTGGTGTTTGCAAAATGTTTTTTTTTTCTGTTTGAGTTTATTGATGATTGTGGGTGGGTTATAAATTGTGTTTGTCCACGGTTCTTAATTAGTTTTGCGCTCGGGTTGGCAGTTCAATTCAATAATGTCTGTCGAATTGAAAAATCTACTGCGACTTATTCTTTGTGTGGATGTGTAGGTCTTTTTAAATTTATTTATGTGTTGCTCTTTCGCTTTCATCGTTTTCGCTGGCACATTCTGGTACAAATATATTTCTTTATTTATATTCTTTTTTTGTTTTGTTTCTTCAGTTGTTTTTTTTTCCTTTGGTGATATTCTTTTTCTTGAAGATCGGCGACGCGAAGCCACTCAATTTTGTTCCCCCGCATTAAACCATCGAAAGGCAGTAACCGTCTTAAATTTATCGCTGGCTATTCTGTTGGCATGCGCATATCGGCTATCCTAGTCTTCCAATGCGCTACGACTTTTTATTCATGTTCTTGTGGAATTATGTGTGTGTGTGTGTGTGTGTGTGTGTGAGTGTGTCGATGAAAAATTTGAGTGCAAGGGTGAATGTGTCAGTGCGAGGGTGTAAAAAGTATGAAGAAGCGGAAAAAAAATGAAGGGAGACAATGTGAGAGGGGAAACGTGAACGAAAGAATAATAAAAATGGACATTCGCAGTTAAAACACGGTAGACTGACCCACGACAATTGTTAACGACGTCTAAAGTCTCGTTATATACAATTTGTAAAATTCATTTCCTTTTCATGTTCCGTTACATGACCAGTGCCATTGCTAACTCCTCACATTTCCCTATAAAACACGACCCTTCAATTCGTTACGATGATGAAATTATATTCCAGTCATGAATCGCGTTTGAATTTAATTTTTCTTTTATGTTTTCAGAAGTGTCAATTTTCCCAACTTGTTCATAAAGTCCATTTTCAATTCATGTTGTGAGAATTTTTAGGATGATCTCACATCTCAAACATACTCCGACTTCATCCAAGACGAAACATCGAATTATAAAAAATTAATTCAGCAACTTCAATTTCTTCAGAATTTTCTTCCGACACTCGAATAAATTTTGAAAATTTTCAAAGACAAGAGAAATCGCCTGCCATCACAATGTCAAAATTCTGTGAATCAAAATACAGAGATGAGAGAAGGAAGAAGACGAAAAAAATGAACAAAGTGGAACTGAATAGAAGAAAAAGAAAAAAATTTCCGCGATTCAACACAATTCATATTTGTCCTGTATATATTCAAAGTCATAACTCCATTCTCACCCCGTCTGATCTCTCCATATCAACTTATATTCTATCAGACGCAGCCAACTCATGTGCCCTCACTTGGATTCATTCATGCTCACACTCATCCACCCTTTTTCACTACCAAGGGTAATATCGTCCGGTCAGAATGTGTCGGACAATGCGAAGCATTGAATTCTACAACACCCGAACCAAACAAGGGCGGCAAATAATGACAATATATACCTATACATTCACACAATACATGGTGAATTGAAGTAGAGGGAAACACGAGAGTGAACAACAGGAGAGAAACGCTCCGTAGGACACTCATGTGTCATTTAACTGAAATACCTCTCACTCGCGAGCGGGATTCGCCCAACTGATTTACAGCCCACGCCACCCCATCGACCTTCCTTGTGTTCAATGCGCTTGTAATATTCTCGCATTTTTTCCTCCTTTTTTCCATTCGTATTTATTTCATCTTTATTCGTTTTTTCTTTACCATTTTTATTTTACTCCCCCCAATGTATTATTTTCTCTTTCACTTCTTCGTGTCGCCAAATTTTTTTCGTCTGCACTTTACACAACAATCCACGCTATGGAATGTATTTATCTATATATATACATGGTTGTAAATACTGTTGGATAGATGTTTTGGAAGATATATAAACATACATCAGAGCCATATACACAAGTGACTGCGTACCGAGCAACGAAGTGAACTGTTTTCTGTCTACGTGATACAGCACACGAAGAGTTGTGGGCATCGCGTGGCGAATTTATTTATTGCCCTAAAACTGTCACGATGTGCAAGTGGAGGCAAAGAGTTGGATGTAGAAAGCAGAACGCAGCACTGAAGTAATAGAATGAAGGGAAATAAAGTGTGATGAAAACCATTTTTGTTTATGTGAATTTCACAAAGTTTTAGAGTAGGGATGACTAATTTGAAACATTTGACAGAAAATTTTATTGAAGTTTCACTACCATTTCAATTTATGTGGGTGGACAAATTAATTTTTTAACGATTTACCAAAAATATTTAGAGTTATTGAGTTTTCTTTACGCCCATTTTTGTGGTGAATTAAATATGAAAAAAAAAATTGTTTATAATCAATTGAACAGAGTTCTTTTATTTGCAAACATTGACAATCAATTCACAATTTATTTCCAGATGTGTATTTTTATTGAATCCTCTGTTTATGTTTTTGAAAAAAGGAGAAAAAAATACAGGAAGAAATGTATATGAAAACATTATCAAAAGATTTTTCTTTCAACATATAATTGGAGACTTTATTTTCATTTTCCACAACGACGAGATAATGGTTATTTATCTTATTTATTTTTCTCCTTCCTCTTTACAATTCTCCAGCTATCGAATTTCCATGGTTCAGTTGAAGGGAATACAGTGATGAAGAAAAAAAAAAGAACGAATGATAAATAAAAATAAAAATACTCTCATATTTCATTTTACAATGAAACAGAATAACAAACGTGTTGGTTTAAAAATACACGAATATGGAATGCACCAGGGAAGAGAAGCAAAAGCAGCAGCATAGTGCAAGTTGGTACACCACACGTTGTCATGGCAATATTTGCCTTCGAGCTCTTTTAAACTTCCTGTGTGAGTATATATGAGGCAATTGAATATAAGAGCAACGTGATATGAAGAGAAAACAAGAAGTGAAGTGAGATGGAGAGAAGACAAGAAGTGAAGTGAGATGAAATATTTGAAAGTAACTCAATTATGTGCGAGTGAAAGTATATAAATGAATATGAAATGAAGTCACGTCACTAATGGATAAACTAACCCTCACCGTACAAAAGCAAGAAAAACCCTCCACTAATCAAATTAAATATGGCGGAATTTTCAGCTCTACCAAAAAATTCAATTCGCCTATTGAAAATCTCACAATTACCAACAACCAAAATCCACTTTACTCTCTACAACCAAAAATTAATTTTAACTATTTCTCTACCAATCCTCCTGAGCTAGCTGGAGCAATGTTTCCTGTTGCGTTGCATAGAAGTTGCCTTCCCGATGAAAAATATATTTCGAATGAATTTCTATGACCATTTTTGACCAAGAAATAACGAATTGAAGTTATGAATTTTGTACCCCCTTGGAAACCAAATTTTGGTGCACAAATCAGACCCTTCACTTCGTTTTTTTTCGACCAAAAATGGTCGTAGAAAGTCGCCAAAAGCATTTCCATCGGGAAGACGAGCACTATCCAACGCAATTGCAGAAACTGTGTTTTTCCCTACCGTTTAGAAAGTAGCCTCAACCCCATACATGAATTACTACTATGAAATTACCCCATTTTACACTGCAAATACCAACCATAACCACCCCCAACAAAATAATTCCGCCATCAGAAATAATTCCGACTGTTTAAAACTAAATAAATCAGTTGAATTCAGCTACCATTCAAGGCAACGTTTGAATAATGTTTGTTCACCAACTATTGACAATATACAAATACATACATATATACACATATCCTCATTTATATACGTATACACATGTACATGTATTACTCAATAGATATGTAATGATAATACCGAGAACTAGGATTAAACGTATATCCAGCAAACTCCAAGAGGGATTAGATAGTTGCTTAGGGCGGAAGGTAAACCGTACTATACTGTACATATGTATGCATCCAATCCGATTCCACAATGCTCGAGTAATTATGTACTGTAGTGTCAACACAGAGTGAGATAATCAGGATCCAGTGCTTATATACCATCTATACATGTACACATCTTTGAATTACACAGGTACAATAATAATTGCCAATTGACAGAAGAAAAAAAAAATATAGATTTAATTTTCAATTTCACAAACTGATGAATATGAAAGTTTGATCGGAATTTTTTTTATCATCAATGAAATATTGAGAAAATTCCTTTTTTAAACAACTGAATATTAATTGTTGCTCGTCAGTGTGACAGTGAAGATGTTAAAATATTTTTATCAATCATCACTTTATTTATATTAACGTATGACGTAATTAATTTCAATGTGCACAAGACATGACAATCATAACAGAGAGTCGTCATCCATTAACTTCCCGATGTTTAATCCAAAACTCTTATTTATAAGTAGGCAACAGAGATAATTGGCTTCGCTATATTTGCACGTTCCTTTCGCTAGTGATTATAAACGCAAGAAAGAAAAAAAGAAACGAGAAAGGGAGGGCAAAGAAGGGAACGAAAAAGAATGATAATAAAACAGAAGCAAAGAGTAGGAATTGTATCACCCTCTATCGCAATGAGAAAAGAAGAGGGGGGAAAAAAAAATAGAATGGCGAATGGCGAGCAGAACGTAGGCAAAAGGGGTTGGGAGTAAGAGCAAACATGTCAAGCACAGAGCGGCCATTAATTAGGAGGACTCCCTCTGCGTTTGCATCAAGCAAGAGTCTTTGCTTCAGGCACACTAAATATACAAAAATATATTACAGCAATGGATGTGTTATTTAAATATGCTCTGACTCTTTCGCACTATTGTCAATGTCGCCATTTGAATTTTATAAATAAAAATATCGATGTGATAATTAATTTTCATATCGTTATCAATAAAAATCGCAATTTTCCATTGACACTAAAATTTTTCCTTCATCAATGCAATAACTATTATTAACCATAAAATTAGTAAAACAATAAAAAATAATTGAATAAATAATCGTCATCGAAAAATATCGATGGATAATAAAAATCCGACAAAAATAATTAACAAAGAGTTATCGACCTCTTAAAATGATGATTGAATAAAAATGAATGAACAATGATTACAATAGTTTGTATACAAACTGCGGCAACAAAATGGGGGAGTCAATAAGTTCCATGGCACACACGAAACAGAATAAAAGCCAAAAGAACAAAAACAAAAAAGATCGAGTGAGTGAGTGGAAAGCTGTGGATTATATTGCAAGTGGCAGTGGACAATATTAGACATTCATTAGTTTCAAGTACGTAATTATGACCACGAAAACCCTCTCGTGAAGGCACGCGACCTATGCGACATATGGCAACCACCAATGAAAAAAAGAAAAATATGTTTTATATATATAAATGTCGCGCGACTGCGCCCGCGCCGCCATTCGGTTGACATTTTGTGCGTCAACTCGAAAGTGACATGCCTGATGACGCGAATACATACACACACATACATATATATATAGTATATATATATTTATAGTTATATACAAAGCGTAAATGTATCGTTATAACTTTTCGGAATAAAATAATATGTCACCATGCACTTAAATTCGATATATAACATTGGAGAGTATAAACCTCTTTATAACTTCCAGGTGATGATTATATTAATATAATACAATAAGTATTTGTGTACATATTGTACAGTGTGTGCATAATGATGTCATTCATCATCAATCAATTGACAAAAAAAAAATAAGAAAAATTATATTCGCAATTATCGTGTCGTGTTCGGTGCAATCTGGTGATTTAAATAATAAATGAAATAAGAGCGACGTATGTGGATTAAAATTGAATGTAGGGGTTGAGAATGGAGAATTGTTCACTACTTCGATGCGTTGTGTATTGATAATTGTCATTGTAATTTACGATGAAAATAAATTCGAGAAATAGTCTGATGATGATTTTATTTTGGTGTTTATATTTGTTTATAAAGATTGTGAATTAATTCGAAGTGGTGGATTTATAATGGATGCTTAAATGAAGTCAAAGAGCCATAAATTCTCGAATAAAATGATGAATTGTGAAATTTTCATCGCTACGTCACAGTTGTAATTCTCTTAAGAGTATACGAAGAGTAAGATGAGGAGTTAATAGCCAAAATAGGGAGACGCAGAGGAACAATAAAATGTTTTGTCGAAGAACGCGTACAAAAGTCGATGATATTCTCACGTACACATAAAATGTAAACAGGAGTGATAGAAGGTAGAAAATTAAGAAGAGTAAAACTTGTTCTCTACCATAAATAGGGTTTGTTTAAAGTTTAACTGCAGTGAACGTGTGCACAAGGATAAATTCCATGGAGAAACCCTTTTTGGAATGTTGTATATACGTTACGTCATGGTAGACGGGGTTCATCGTTGCTGTCTTCATTATTTTAATGGAGCACGAATGTATATAAATATATAAATGAAAGTGTACATGAATGAAGTGAGGAATACGAAGACATGAAGAAAGCAAGATAGAGTGGAATGATCTGTGCACTTTTGTTGACTAGATATAAAGTGGAAGACAAAGAAAGCAACTAATGTATCACTTTAAAGGATCTACCCCAAACCTCCAGAAGGATAATGACTCAACACGTAGACGCATGGCAACGAAATACGAAAGTAAAGACAAACTGAAACACATTCACATTCTCCATATTAAAACTAAAAATTTCCAACTCTCACGAGACCATCATGAGTACACAAATACGAACCAAACACATTTCTTTCAAATATCCAAGCTTTCATAATTTTTTCTCTCTACACAGTCTATTCAACATTTTATTTTTCAACAGGTAATGAAAATATTTTTTTGCCCTTCACTTTATCCACATATTTGTTGCAAAATCTCTTGGGATGTTTACAGAGAATATTTCCAACCGTTATTCGAAAAAAAAAAAAATTTTTCTTTCCCGTCAGATTCACAAATTTAAAAGCCTTGACGAATATTGAAGAATAATATGAAAAAAAAAATTCTACTGAATAGAGAAATATTTACATTCATCGTCACATACAAAAATCTTCTTCTTCCACCATTCCCAACTATTTTCTTTCATATAAAAAAATTTTTTTCCCTCACATCATTTTTTTTATATACACTCCAACTGTCTCAATGAAATTTACAAAAAGTCAAAATGACACTTATGAAGTCAGTGAAACTGAAAGATGATAGCGCATATAAATTCTATACATATTTCTTACTATATACATGAACTTGGAGGTTGTATAGATATATAAAAGATGGAAGAAATCACTTTGGAGTCGGTTTGAAGTGATATGCGAAAGAGCAAGAGCCAACATCAGTATAGACAGTAGTTTCCAGTCGATAGAGTCACACGCGCGACGTGCGCGCGAATACCAATATAACGAATCTCTGCTGGTGACACATTGCAAGCACATCCACACTTGCTTGCAAACGAAACGACCGTGCCGTTTCCAACGTCGTTCATTCCTTCACATATATATGAAACCCAAACCTGTATAAACACGTTCACCTTTAGCATATCTACGCATATGTTTGCGTGTTTCTACTCCTCTGACATCGAGTCATCGTCTGCTTCTCAACATTTCTCTCTACATATCCTCTACTCCTCTCATCTATTCGCAGACTCTTCGCATACATAACCAAGCGCTCGGCAGTTGCCACCCATTTCAATGACAGCCTCTTTCACGTAAATCGTTCTCTATTCGGATTCAAATGAGACCTCGTTCACATCATGCCACACGCGTCATATAAGTTTTCTCTATATAGATATAAATTATGGATGTTTATATTCGTATACGTGAACAAGAACACCTCACTGTTCACCATCAATATCACACATGTGAACGTGACTTTTACTAAATAAATATGGGGAGAATTTAATTTTATATAATCGCATGATTCCATTTGAAAATCATCATGAAACTCATCTCTCTATAAAAATAAAATCGACATAATGAAACAACTTCAATAATGCGACAAGAAAAAAATTCCATTTCAATTTTTCTGTTTCCACAAACAGAAATTTTGTGATAAAATCAGAATTTTTTGTATGGAGAGTCCATCAAAGTACATGAGAAGACATTTTTTTAATTATCAACAATGAACTGTTGTCAATCAACAAAGGGGAAATATTTCTACATGGATACCCTCCAAACCACCCTGAAAACGTCAGATATAATTTCTTCAATTATTCAAATCTCTCATCATGTCTCAATCATAAATGCATACACAATAAGACGTACAGGTATAAACACAGAATAATGCAAACGCACGTTTGTCCCTCAGGACGTGCGCGCGGTTGCGAATTTGATTAGCGTTAATTATCATGAGAAGATCGTCGTTGGTTTTGTGAGAACAGAGCAACAAGAAAGATAAAGGTAGTTTGCGTGTACGAGCTTGTCCGTACGCGTTTGTGCATCCGGCTACCTTGAATTATTTAGTTAATTTCCGGTAAACCGAGATTCCATACTACCATGTACCATCTTTGCCAACAGAATCGTGAACACAAGGGTAAACCAACCCCTTAATATATACGTGTATATTCTTGTCGTCGTGATCGTCATGAACGGCGCGCGACGCTAACGGATCAGTCCTAAGTACGTACTTAGCAGACCTGAAGCACAGCCGGAGGCGTCTTAATCACGTAATTGCTCGCGAAATCCCGCTGGCGTGGCTTTCTGTTGGGTATTTTGTGTATATAGAACAAGACCAAGAAGGATGATGAGAATAGTGAAGACGTAGGATAACCGGAAACAGTGACGGAGATGGTAACATGCACTGATGAAACTACAAAGTGCGTACAAACGGCCCCAGGCTCGATATCTTCTTACTTATTCATCCGTATTTCACCTTGGCAATCGAAAATTACGCCAAGGGATGATGGCGATGTATAAAGGTATATTGAATGAGTGTAATATAACGAAAATTGTAGTAGAGATATTATTGTACATGGAGAATGATGGAATTGAAGAAGAGACAACCAGAAGGATTTATTTTACCAGTCTGGTTTGTCTGACGATGAAAAGCCAAAGCTCTCAGCACTATTTACGCGAAATCTGATTTTACAATACAAAGCTCAAAGGATTTTACAGAAACCTTTTAAGGATTGTTACACTAAATTGTTCATTACTTAGGTTTATTATAAAATATGTAAGATCATGATCTGTTGGGAAATACAAGTGAAGAATTTTTTCTGAACAAGAACAATTTGGAGATGATAAAAATTAACATGTTCAAAGACTTTGCACTGATATAACTACAATTCTGAATCCAAATCTTTCATCATTTCATCAAGAAAAAAATAACACATGTCGAAATTACATCCAAGAATTTTTCCCTGATTTTCCAAAGTCAATGTCAACGTTTACACAGATGATTAATCATTGAAATGATGACAAATAAAATTAATTCAACTGTTAGACATTAATTCGATTTCATTGTTCGTATTATTATGTATATGCACCATGATTACAACGCGTCATTGACGAATGGGAGAATATTACATGAACTTTCGCTCGAGTGATTGTGATCACGAAAAAATATATCACTGTGATGTTAACTGCGTAAAGTGTCTCGGATGATCATGATGCACCAATTAATGTGTTTCACGACTGTTACTTTTGTGTCGAGAGGATAAATTATAACACATTGGGGTGAAACACATTCGTTCAACACACACTCAAATATACATATATAAACCCAGTTACTTTACCACCCTCATGATTTCGAGCAGTTGCAAAACCCTCGAGGAAATAGAAACATCTCGATCAATATAACATTTATTAATTTTTTTTTTCTTTTCCCCATCGTGTTGGTTCCCACTCAATATTCAATAATTCGAAGCGTCCAGTCGATTTTACCCCCTCGGGTCGTTCGTATGAACGTGTATTATTTCAGTTTCACCCTCGGAAGGCAAAATAAAATATAACCGAATCAAATCGGAAACTGTGCGACTGTACGTTCCGGTGGACGTTACCACAAATCGAGGTTAAGGACTTCCGGCTAAAGAAGAAAAGTATATGGATGGTGAGGTTGGTAGGATGATAATAATTGTCGTTGTTATAATAATAATTCAGAATTGATACCATAGATCGCCATTAATATCACAATAAACGCTGAACGTTCTTTGATGTTACGATAATTGCACTGGCGGCTGCCAATACGATCACCAGCGAAACTAATCGTTGTGGGATTTATATGGGAGATGGGAAATATAACGCCACGATGATTTTTTTATATTGCTCCAACGTCGATTTGTTATGGAGATAATGCACATTCACTGATGAAACTAACACAAACAAGTATTTAAACTGAATAAAATAATTTATACGTAATTTAAAACCAACATATTTCAAACTCGAAGAACTTCTCTTCATGATTATTTTTCATGGAATATTATGCGTGAAATCATCGTTGCGTACACATCCAACAACTGCTGGAAGGCAAAATGTGAAGATAAAAACTGAAAAAAATGAAAGAGAAACAAAAAGGGCTCACACGCTTGCTCATACGTACACAAATTGGAGTACGAAGGAGAAGAAATGGGCACTTTCTCAGAAACAGTACGCGTATCTACACGAAGAAAAAAAAATGAGAAAGAACAAGTGAAGAGTAGGATAGAAAGAAAAGGGCCAGAAGCGAAAAATAAAAAAAATATATTCATGTATAAAAATGCCGACTCCTCTCGTTTTATCCACAGTCTTACATTCCAATAACTTTAACGTTATTTCAGGTTCAGATTTGCTTGAAATTTGTTTCTTGCCGTTACCAGAAGCCCATAAATATGTAATACCTTCCATATCCTCGACTCTTTTTTTTCTCTCCTACCATCTCGCTTCCTCACTTTCTCTACATTTCCAACAACCCCTTACGTGTTTGTCAGTAGGTTGAGTGAGGGAATAGCTCAAGGCGATATTCAGTATGTATACATATATACAATTTGAAAAGGGGAATGAGAATCGCGCGCGGTAAATCATTTGTCCTGAAAGAAAACACAATGCAATATCAGAGACGCGGGTGCACGAATATGACGCTATCTCCCTTTTCTCTCTAACTTCATTTTTTTTCCCTTCTTTTTATTATTCCGTTGCGACAGGGGCGAATTGCAAGAACCATAAGTCAACGTTATATTGCCAAAAATACTTTAAAGTGCCACTCAACGACTTTCGTGACTTGCACAGATTATGTATACGTTCATGTGTAGACGAATATTTACTGTGGTGTGTGTTTTCAATAGAAAATCGCACGGTGATATATTTTATCGTGTGTATAAGAATGCTTTTGAGATTGAATCAAGCGAATATATCTAACATACATTAACGACAATAAGTGCAGAAATAAATTTGCTAATTGAATTTCTTCTTTGAATTCGTGATAAAGAGCTCAATTGATTTATTTAAAAATAATTTGAACATTTGAATTGCTATTGTGACGTATGATCAATTCGACCACGACGACTGCAGTGAAAAATGTTGTCTCATCCTGATTTCAAAGGTGAGGAAATTATCACAAAACCCTCTTTAACCCTTTCAATATGATTGAACACCTTGCGTCATTCTTCTGCCCCTGTCAATTCATACAAAGAGATATATTCTACCACTTACACTCACAACCACTTCATTTTTGCTCCTCTTAATTATCGCTACAGATAAATGATATGAAGAAACAATTGCTAATGGTCGTGGTGAATGTAGGTTAGTTGGAATCTCAATTTCTTTCGTTTATTCAATCAGTATGTGTTCGTGTATTAATATAAATCAACCGAGGGGTGTGACCTATTGAAATCTTTGAATAGTCCTGACTTTTATTTTTATACTTTCTTTCTTTTTTTTCATTCCCTATGTGACAATTGAGGGGGCCTTAATTAAAAGTTGCGAACGCTGTACGCTGTGAAACGTGCAGAAGTGACTACGAGTGTCGATGAAAAAGCCGCAAGCAATGCTTGAATAAATAAAATATGTATACGTATATAAATGTATGAGATTGTGTGTATTTTTTTATTCATGTATAAGTTCGTATTGTGACAGTGAATATCGTCATTGCGCCTCTGAGTTCAGCTTCAAAGGATCCTTTCTCGCGTTTCACTTTCATTTCATTTCATGTCATTTTTTGTTTTGTCCCTTCTTTTCGATTATATTTTTGTCTCTCAGTACGTTATTTTTTCACGTCTGCACTTTCGCACGGAAGACGAACAGTCCTGATATGATAGTAAAACAGGAAACGAGACATATTTCTCTCCAAGATATTGTGTATGTGAATATATCTTTATATATTTATAAAGGAAGCTAGAATAATAGTAAAAATGCTGAAACGCAGTGCGTTTTATCAAAGCAAACTGAAATAATACTCGACAGAATCGAACAAAAGCATGAAATATTGCCAAGAAAATGCCATACTCTACGAGTCCGTAATTCATGATACATTTCCGCCTCTAGTGAGGATGGTGAGCGAAAAAAAATGTCGAAGAGAATTGTATATATGTATTGAAAGATATGAGACTTCACATGAAACTTCGGTTCTATTGCCGAATTCTAACCCAACGTAATTTTTTTCCTGGGAATTCATACGAATCGGACGAAAAAATTACCCTCCCACCATCAACAGTTCCTGCCCGATTTCAACATAATTATCGAAAACCTTCGACTACCACCATCAGCTATAACACCAAGTAAAAAATTCACGAATTCACCGAAGCAATTTTCGATGTTGGTGGTTATTCATCGAAGTATTTACTGAATGTACAGACTCATAATAATTTATTACTCATCATTGGAGACTCCTGATAAACGATAGGAAATTTTCTCATGTACGATCGAAGTGAAGACAGCACCTCTGCGACTATGTACAAAATTCATTGGCGAAAATCGATACTTTTCGATGATTCGTTTTCCCTGAAAAATGCAAATAATTTTATCTAACACAATATCAAAATTCAAAGTTTATTTCCAATCTCATATCAAGCAATAAAACCACCATGAAGTAGTAGAATGAACTTTTCACCTCATCTCCCTCTTGCTCCACACAATAAACAACTCATCCAACTCAACCAGACATTTCTACGTCTCGTTTACACCCAGCAGTCCACCGAGAATTAATTACCATTACGCAATGTATATAGGGTTCTTGCGCTGTGTTAATTGACAGAAAGGTCCTATATTTGTTGAATTGAAATGGCTGAAACATTAAAACAACTCATAATGCAGTTATACTCAACGGAGCGTAAGGGTAAGTCCGTGAACATATCTTCACAAAAAGGTATATACCATTTGCCTATCTTGCTACTCTCACTCCGACACCGGACGCGACGTAAAAGTATAAAAGCTGAAATAATAACATTGCTTCCTAGCAACGGCAAAGACGTTATTTGCATTCGACTATTTTCCACCGTCAGATATACATACAGATATATATTTGTACTTATACCACCTCGCCAAAAGCACTTGTTCGCGCTTCCTCCCCTTCTTCTCAACACTCAGAATACGCCATGACAATTTTCCAACAAAACCAACGACCGCGACTCGTAAAATGACTTTTTGGCGACGTTGTATCCTCTTCCACCAATGCGAGGCAACACAAAATGTGAATTCACGGTGGCTTCCACTTTTCCACTTTACATTCTACGAAAATGCATTGTGCATTTGCCTCGACACGAATCACCTGGACTGGTTGATGATACTGCTCTAAACCAGTACTCGATTATGGCGTTATTCTCTTTGTTTTCGTCTTTGTATGGGTACTAAAATTAAAATTGTACTACCACATGGTTTGCTATTATGAAAATGAATCAAATTTTATACTTCACGTTTATTTTTTTTTCTAGTATCATTTTAGTGGATAGATCTAGTGGATTGTATGAATCATGGAATTATAGAGAGAGTTTTGTTTGCCCATATAAATATAAAAAGACAATGAAACAAAAGGGCTGCGAGGGCCATTTTCATGAGGTCAAAAACCACTCGATTTTATATACGTGTGTAGTACTTATTTGTATTTACGCTGTCTCGACTTGCTGGCACTTCTTCACCTATGAATGATACGTGTGTGCAAATAACTGTCAATACAGAGTAAATATTTCGCTCATGGTCAAACAGACAATCGTAACGCATGTGTATGTGTCCCTAGTAACAGTTTATAGAGATTTCTCCTCCACCTTCACATGGTGTTACTGAGGAAACGAGCCACTCAGATTTTATCGTGTTATTTTGTTAATGCACATATCCATTTTTTTTATTCTAGAGAAAATGCATCCAGAGACAGAATATATGTCTTCGCCAGACAAGAGTATGGTCCATGAAATATTTTATTTTCCCTTTTTGTCCCTTTCAAATTCATTGTCTCGACGTTTTTCTCTCTACTTGGGTGACATTTTTTTTTTCTTCCATTGTCGCTTTGTTGCCAAAGATATTCTTATGGCATACACGAAATTACCCTCGTCTGTCTTTTGATGATAAAGAAGAAAAAGATTTTGTTGAAAATGTTTTTGATAATGGTACAAAAAAATTATTCGATTCGTAAAAATTATTATCTAGAAATGAAGGCTCACGCGATTCTCAACCATTACGTATACAGCAGGCGAAAAGTTAATAAAGTCCGAATGTATATAAATGTCGTGCGATAAGATGTTACGATACGACAATAAAGAGTCGCGCGACAAAATAAGAATTTTCGACGACGGAAATAACGCAGTAAGCATTCCACTCACGTATCTAATTTTTTAGAAATGATTCTGTAGGTAAAGCATTATTTACACAAATTATCTGCTATCTCCTCTAATGTTATTACTAAATAGAATGCACGATCATGAGTAGAAGATACACTTCTACAAAATTCAGTAATAGAAAGTGACATTCATTAGAGTTATCACTGATGAAAATGATTGCATTGATGACTTGGTTAACTAATTGAAAAAATTGATCAGTCTTACACGGAATTCATATTCGTTCAACTGTTAAAAACGAAAATACAACGCATTGATCAACTATTTTCATGAGCACCCATAATATGGTCATCACGTGATCGTAAACATCGCAATAAAATTTGGCAAAGATTTATAAGTCATGAAAAAAAAAAAGGAACAGCAGAGAAAACGAATATCTTATGAATTTGCTATTGGTAAACCAACAAATTTTATAGCTCGTCCTTAAAATTTCAACTACTTTGACTACACATTCGTATTTGATCGTTATTCGCAACGTTGAAGCAATATAATCTTGTCCATATTCTTTACATATTTTAACGGCAACCGCACACGCACACACATCAACCGATCGCTCGTCATCAATCAAAGATAATTGTATCCAAACAAGACATGGTAGTTTAATGGTGGTGCGGTTGAGTTGCGCGAACGAGGTGTCAAAAGTCCCTTTTATATGTCTGGGCAAAGAAATTTCCTCTCTACTTTTTTTCTTCATTCTTTCCAGTGACCTGTCATTGTGAAATATTTATACGCCACATCAAGTCGCACTCGAAAGTCGCAACCTCACATTCTTAAGCCACTCACGTGTCATATCGATCTAGTAAATATTACTCGACGGACGCCAAGGGGATGCATACCGTAAGTAAATGTGTTTATGTAGGTTTTTCTTCGCTACATTCCTTGTGAATGATGCGAAAAGTACCGTTGGGCAAAGTCTCAACCATGAGGCTCTTTAATACATAAACCGATAATGCTGTAGCGTGACACAACGAATTGTTGAAATAATGGTCGAGTATTTAGTTAGAAAGAACCACTAAGTTATTATGTTATTCGAATAGTGCGGTTTAGTGTGTACGTATGTTTATATATCCGTAGATCGCGTGACGAGAAAGCGTAGACTGTGCAAGAATAACTAACAAAGACGTGTGAGATGTCGTTTGCTTATTTCCAGTTATTCTTTTCAATAATGGAACTTGTAATAGTAGGTATGAAAAAAATTGTCTTACCACAATGTATGAAATGACTCCACTTTATTTCACCCATCTTATATTTCTTCAACGACGCCATGTTGATATCTTAGATTATTTTTAAGTTCGTTTCACTTCTTCCGAGTCTTCTTAGTTTTAATATAGAAAAGTTTAATTTAATGGAATTATTTTAATAACCGAGTTTCACGATCTTACCACACATTGTGTCGGGATTAAAGAGGAATAAATTATTATGGGGAGGTTCTTTTTGTGACACGGCTTTGATTATTTCTTGCGCCATCACTCCACCAACAATAGCACATACTGGAGATATTTGTGCGTAGAGATCACCCCTAGAAGGAATAAAAAACCAAGATTAATGTGTTGACGCGGCGAAATGTGGATGTGAAAAAATAAGACTGTTTACTCACTCGATCAAATCGTTTATACTGTCTTCGAGATTGTATTCGTCAATTATTGCTTTTGATTCAGCTAACAACGATTGACTATCCCGTTCACTTGGCAAAGGATCTTTACCATATTTTTCACGATAGTTCATCATTACTGAAACATTTGAGTTTGTAACAAAAGATGTAGAATATTCCCAGTCCGACTAATTAACTATTTTGAAACTGAAACTTACTTTGGAATAAATGATAAACTTCGGAATCTTTAGGTAACTTCTTCGCATGAAGAACATTCTCGAATGGAACAAAAGTCTCAATTTTCTTCACAGTATTAACAATATTTTCATTCTCTTGTGGATTATTGCCCGACTTCTTTTTCGATTGTGTTACGTCCCTATAAAACAAATTATGGATGAGTATCGGTAAGTACAACCGAATGATCAATCTCTATGAATACATACATGACATATTCGTGTGTGTTGAGATCAGCAAAAGTATAACCGAAACTCCCCCAAACATCACCAGCAAAAAATTTAACATTGTACTTCTTGCAGGCGGCGTTTATCCTTTTCAATTGGGTTATCGTACATTCGGAAGCGCACACGACATCGAAATCTTTGAAATATGTTTCAGATTTGCTGTCAATGTTGGATTCATCAGCTGATATATTGACCATTGAGTTCAAATTCTGGGCTCTTGTTACTGATGCCTTCGCTCTCTTCAATGAAAACAAAAATTAATAAATTAAAAGCGTTATCTCATTGCACAAATAAAATACACATCCATACATCACACTCATGAACTTACATTACTTCCGATCTGACTCCTATCAGCCAGAAACTGCGAACAAAAGTCCTGCTCAGTAAAATCCCGGTGATCCAAGAGTGTAACTGACTTCACACCTGCCAGTATTACATTCTTGGCAACTTCAGCACCGAATCCATTCAGGCCGATCAGGAGAATTCTTGCAAGACGTAATCTAAGTGAAGAAATAGCAGAAATAAAAACATTCATCACAGCTCGTGGAATTATGATCTCTTCGGTGTACGAACCGGCGACAATTGAGGTTATGTTCCAATTATTTCTCCTTACCGTTTCTGAGACTCCAAACCCCATAAACGAATCTGCCGATCGTACAATTCAGCCTCAGCGTCAGTTAACATTTCTTTCCCATTCCTGTCTTCGACCATTGTAGGAAATATCAAGTAACTATTTCAAAACTTGAACAACGATTGAACACAATCAAACGCCGATAAACGAACGCAAATTCCAATATTCAACCAGCTGGAGCTGGAGTTGACTCTGCCATCTCTTCCCGCTGCTAACATGAAATGACTCTTCATTCCTATTGGAGGTCGGAAGAAACTGGAATTGGCGGGAAAATATGAATGCGACACAGTCGATATTGGAGAAAGAGTTCTGTCGATAGAACAGATCGTTGCTGCATCGGCATTGTAGTATACTGCGTGAGTCGTAGACCCGAAAACTGGCTAGGGCGTTTATTTGTCAACAAACACTCGGAATAGGTTATGTACATTTTCAATTCTACGGTTTATATTTTTTTACGATTATATACTGCAGATTAATCAAACATATACCAAACACAATTATTTCACACAAACTTATATTACCATTCCTAATCTCTAAATACAAAGTATTACTACGCTGTGGCAATAAACTCGTGCCAATTTGTCTTGATGTATTGTTTATTGCGTGTAGCCTTATACCAATAATCTTTGAACTTTTCACCCTAATATTGAGAAACTTGACCTTGCAGACTGCATTTATGAACTTCAAGTTTCTTTTATTCGTCTCCATTAATGTGTAGCCTATCTCAAACTCTCGTGATACTTGATAAATGAGTTGAATTAATTGTAATCTACTACTGTTCACGACTCACGTTCAGTATCGCTGCTATTGCAAGTAACATATTCTTATACGGAGCTGGTATATCAGATGCTTCATAAAAAATGGATAAAAACATGACCGAGGAAAATTGCGTGGAGAAATTATACACATTTAAGTTTCCTACATGTACCACAAATCAAAATTATACATTAGAGATTCCATTGAAAATTCCGTTCCATGGATCTATAAAGGAACTCACATATCGCATCATGTCATCATTCAAATTACCTTGCTATATCGAAGAAGATCTGATGAAATCGCTAGAGACAACTGTGAAAGAATGGTCACAAAATTATTATGATGAGAGAGATGAAAAATTGATTGAAGCTGCCACGAAAGGTAATCTTGAAATTGAAAAGATAATCAAAAGTTGGGAAAAAGCTTACAAAGAAAAAACGGTGGAGTATGCAGAGCCAATGGGTACCACTGATGAAGAACTGTTTGCTGCTGCTTATCATCGACTTGTCCATTCTCCATCTTTAGAACCAATTCTTCATGCTGAACACAAATATGGGAAAGACGTTACTGAAGTGATTGGAACGAGAAATTCAGAGTATGAACAGTTAACACAGAGGTCAGTGTCAAGGATCTTGAACTGAAGAAACAAATCTAGATATGTAATTGAATGAATATAAACTGAATTTTCATCTGCTAACAAAAACGCCTCCATTTCTGTTTTAGGCAAACAGAAGAGATGAGAGTTGCTGTTGAAACATTAGAAGTCGGCTCTACTGAGAAATCGATAAATGAAATGGCTGGACGACACTTTGAGGAACAAAGTTTATTGCAGGGTCACTGGGGATCGCGAGTCGATGCGCTAAAATTAGAACAACGTCGACAATATCGTAATTGGATCATGGGATTGCTCGAAGAGCAACAGACTAACATGCTACCAACTCCTGTGTAAGCAATAATCAATTCTAATATTTTATGTCAATTGTCCAATTGAACATTGTTCGAACCAAGACAATCCAACAGTGAGTCACCGATGGTGCCATTGCCGATTGTGCCTGAGAGTGTAGGTACACCTGACTGTAATGACATGAAGAATTCATTCTATTCACAATTGGAAGAGAGTTTCACAATTCATTTAGGATCACAGATGAAACAAATGCACAATATCAGAATACTCACGGGTGACGTCCTAGATTTTTGTAAGACTAGAAATAATGGTTCAAGGTACGGAACTTCCCATCAATATAATCCGACATCAGATAGCGAACTAAACAACTCAATTCTTTAAATTTCAGCAATATGGATCCAACACCACAAAGACTACAAACAGCATTAGGATTATATTCAAATGACTTATGCGGAATTGTTTGTTTGAGTGATAATCATCTGGGAAGTTATTCAGGGATAACCAAAGGTCTCTTTCTATGAATCATAACATTTGTTATTCAATTCCAATATCACATATATGATAATCAATGTCTCCGAAATCAATTCCTCAGAACTTTCATCAATATGTCAACTCACTACGGAATTCCATTTTCCGCCCATGGATGAACAATTAGAGAAAATCAAGGATGACGTCAAAGAGGCAGTGGCTTGGAGACAAGTCCATCATCGTGATGGAAATGATGCACAGGTTACTCCGCAATACATTTATATTCATATCCAAGTCAATTGATTTCGTGAGTGGATTTTTATCGAACAGTATGTTCACAATCTTTTTTTCTTGTATCAGGTCAGAAAGTCAGCATCGAGCAAAGCATTACAAACGGGCGATGTTTTTGTTACTAGGCATTCCAATTTAGCCCAAGTTCACGTTGTATTCCATCTAGTTGTCAATGATTCATTGAGATCAGGTAAAATTTCATGCTAATATTACATTCTAATATGTCAAAATTTTTTTTTAATCATTAATCTCTTCTGATCATCAGGAGATATCAATTCCAGACATCCAGCCATATTGGGACTACGAAATATCTTGAAAACAGCCTGCTGCAATGATGTCACCACACTAACCATTCCAGTTCTATTAGTACATGAAATGACAGAAGTCAGTGCAAAATAATTAATCGTAGATATGCAAGATAACATAATGCCTAAGTAACGAGTCTTAACCTTCATTATCTCTTTTCACTTCAGGACATGACTGTAGCTTGGTGTACAAAACGCGCTGAGTTAGTATTCAAATGCGTCAAAGGATTCATGATTGAAATGGCGTCGTGGGGCGGTGCAGAATTGAAAAATCTACAATTTTTAGTACCTAAAAAAATGTCAGAAGAAGTATTTGGCACATTAGCAACAATGTTACCAAGTATATTCCGTGTATCAAATCCACTGGTTTTCAAAATAACCGATGCACCGAATACCCCAAAAAAATAAAATGAATAAGCAGGGATCGCTGATTATAATGTTATCATATACATTCGTTCGGCAATGGAGATGTACACGTCTACTATTCTATATCGGCGTTCACGGCGATGCAATGAGAACATTACACAGAAACACGAGAAATGATAAGATTGTCTGAATAATAAATAGTCATGCAGCACGGCATAGAGAGATACATTTAATTTTATATACTGGTGTAATCAACAATTTTTTCATGTTCTCACTCATTGAATTCATGAAACAATCACGCGAATATAATTTATATTCACATGAACCAGTAGCGATCAATCTTACCATTAACTTGAGAGTGGCTGACGAAAATTGATGTTACTACGGGAAAGTTTGCCACATGATTGCTACATAATTCTGTTGGTAGAAATATGAGTCTGAAGGAAATGATACAAATGAAAAGAGACTCCACAACCATCTGCCGTGCCTAATTATAACGTTAGTGATTAAAAATATCGAATGCTAGACACACTATCACACATTTAAACTTCAAGTGTTAATGAATTGGAAGCATACAAGATATCATTAATGAATTTTTCGATTAAAAATTTATGAAAAAACAATTGAATTATCGAGGTGCAATGAGGGTGAGATAAATATGTAGAAGCATGTACACATATGAGTATGAAATACATAGTGGGAATTATCTGCAATTATCTCGAAAAAAAATGTGCGTTAGCGCCACAATTCCTGAACTTATGACCCGTTCAACAGTTAGCGAACTCGCATTTCATGAATCGTTGCGCGTTGATATTTCAGTCCCGGCAAAACGAACATTGCACCGCCTCGGTGCGTTAGTCGAATCTGTTCCGATTGGGATCAGGATTGACTAATTCGAAAAAGGAACGAATTTCAAAGATCCAGAAATTATAAAATTGTAAAAAAATGTGGAGTGGTGTAGTTGCATTTTCAGTGTTGGTCGCCCTTGGCGTACGGGCGAGTATGGTGGTGAGTGTTTTGTTGATTAAATGATTTTTCTTATCGTGGAATAAAGAGAACTCAAAGTTTTTTCACATTATCATGCAAAACAATTGTAATTTACTGATAAATCATTCCGAACTACATTTAAATCAAGAATTGTTCCAATATGGAATTATCATGCATCCTAATTTCACATAAAATATACTCTGTGAATTATTCAGGTGAATCTTTCACATCGGGGATTGAAAAAAGAGGATTTTTTCGTGAAACTCCAACCAAATATCAATCTAACTCAAGTGACGGAATTGATATTGAAAGGAAATGAATTCGACAGTTTCCTTGACTGCTCTACCAATCTCGAAAATCTACATGTATTGGATCTTGCAGAGAATCATTTACAACGTTTTTTCTTTCTTTGTAAAGATGAATATAATTTGGTGTCTCTCAATGTGAGTCACAATCGATTAGAATATATAGACGATAATGCCTTGAATGACCGCGTGCCAAAACTGAAGATATTGGATTTGTCGTCGAATCGATTAACAGTTGTCAATGAGACAATGCTGGAACATATGAAGGTATTTTATTGTAGATGATAAAAACGAAATATTGTCTCAAACACTCATACAAATTAAACATCTTGGATTCATTACAGGTTTTGGAATATCTTTCAGTCGCTAACAATCCAGTTATTGATATACACGAAAAAGCATTCACATACCAGAAGAATTTGTTGCATTTGGATTTAAGCAATGTCAGCGCAACTTCTTTCCCAGTATCACTTTTCAAATCCATGACAAAACTCACCTTCCTCAACATATCATACAACCCCATCGAAAAGATCCCTATAATACCGATCATGTTGAAAGAACTCGACATATCCGGCACAAATATCCTCTTCCTCGAAAATTTAATGCTGCCACATTTAGAAAGATTTCACATGAATTTCATGAGAAATTTGACAGAAGTTCTATTAAATGAATTCGAAAATATGACGGCAATCGAGTCATTATCTTTGGAGAGATGTCCACTTCTATCAGACTTTCAGATTTGGCCACCAAACAGTCACATTCTCCCACGTCTCCGACATTTATCGGTCGAGGGATGCGCATTACAAACACTCAATGATGACCTCCGACCAATATTACAGAGAACTTCTGTTGTGAATTTACAACATAACCCATGGCACTGTGATTGTCGGATGCAATGGGTGAATCGATTGAATCTTTCGAGCGATCTCAGTAACGAGATCAGGTACGTAATCGTCTTTGAAATCTTTGAGCTATTGAAACTGTATCCACCTTTCCATCATGTGAGTGTTGTCCCACTCAAATCACTTCCCAATGAAGCAAACATCCAACGGTATTTGAGACTTGCGTACACAGATGTCTTCACTCACACTGTCATCATAATTAATTGAACTTTGTATTAAATTCCAGATGTAATTCCCCAGAAGAACATCATGGAAAAATACTTGCCGAAATACCAAATCATGAACTAATTTGCGTAGAATATCTGAACGCAGTCTATCCAGCAATTTGGGCATCAACTTCAATCCTCATACTCGCAATCATCCTTGTAGTAATTTATCTCTTCTGGAAAGGTCCATTGAGAAATTGGACATTACCCAAACGTGGTGGAGATACAGTTTCATACAAAAATGTCGTGGATTCATCATCAAATGATTTAGTTAGAATATTAGTTCCCGAAGATCGAGCTGATGAATAAATAATACATTCATCAACCCATTCTGAAAGCTGTACACATAAATACACATATAAATGAGTATTATATGTATGCATCCATACATATTGCCAAGGATCGAAAGAGACTTTGAAGCATTAATTCATCTCCAACATTGTAAGAGACAAAATCCTCTTGTCGAAGCACCAATAAACGAAAAATAGAGACATCATAAAAGAAAATCAAATTACTCATGTAACGTATTACTCGATTGTATCCATTTGGATTGATACTTTTATTTCTCATTCGTATGCTGCATTCACAATAGCAATAGAGAGAAAAAATAATACATTTCAATTTACAGTTCATTTGAGCAATATTAACCAATGTGTATATAGCACAAGCCATTCACGACAATTGAGACCATGTTATTATTACACTATTATTCAATAGAATATGTTAACCCACAAGCTATCTTGATTGATGTTTTACCATGCGCAATACATTGCGCCATAAATTTATGTTGAATCAGAAAAACAACCCTTTCATCTAAAGGATTCTGCTCTATCTCTGCTGTTCCCACTTGGCTTCTCCATTTATAGTTACCCCTAAAGAAAAATAATTTGTCTGCTACAAAAGCATTCAACGATGGCTGACTGCTTTCGACTGGATTATTGAAGTATCTCTTGCTTTTTACTTCTCTCTATCATTGTATGTATTTTTTTTTCTCATTTAATTCAAGTATCAGAGAGGCGGCGCGTGAATACACACGTGGTTGGTCGTTAACATCAGGGCGTAGGGCGATGAGCAGTCAAGCAAGTTAAATGGCGACTAATGTTGAAGAAAATATATTCCACCTCAACAAATATGGACAGACATATATAGACATATGAATACAAATAAATGTATATGAAACATCAGTGCTGACAGAATTATATGTCATTAAATTATTTTGTGTGTTTGTATAGAATTGTAATCATCCAATATGACTCTAAAGGGCTGTGTGTTCATCATTATTCTCATTCTTTAAACTGCCTCGTTACAAAACATTTTTGGTTTATTTTTTTTTTTCACCATTCTAAATTTCTTCATTGTATGATTTGCGGTTTCATTTTTTTGCATGAATGCCCAGACGCTCTTTTGGCTAACGACCAAATGGTGCTATAAAGATCGTCAGTTATTCTGACGTGGACCATGATCGCGTGCGATGTAGCGATCAGCCTTTGTCCCGAAGTATGATCTCTTTTGCTATACACTGATGGGAAGCCTATCGAGTTACGTATGCTCAAGCCCATGCACATAACCAACACGCCATCATATATGGTATAGAAGAAAAAAATATGCCCGTATCGTGTCTCTCCAGCGTATTAAATCCATATACGATGGGATTTTGTTGCACGCCTTGACGTACTGTTTTACGCCATATCTATATACCTGTACAATACATATATATATTCCAGATTCATATTGAGTATCGATAATTCGTTCAGTAGACAAACTTAGCGATTCTCAACGTCCTTGGACTCTATTTTTGCTCCATTCATTTCACAAAATATCGAAAATTTGTAACCATGATCCACACAGTCGTTTCTTTTCTGAAACAAAATATTTTTTCTGAATGAATTCGCCTTTTATAAAATCGAAAACTGATATTATAATTGAGTGAAAAAAAAAAAAAAAAATGGAAAAGAGGAAAACATGAATAACATGTAGTTTTGTATTCTTCAATCCCAATATCAGTGGAGCCATATTGAATGTATGTGAATGTCGACATTCATATCAAGATATGTACATTTATATTACATAAACGAATACATACATAAATGCAATGACGGTGGTTGCGCGTCGTTTTTTCGGCAAGGGGATTTTATCTGATTAAACCGTCATGGAAACATGGGGTTACGCGTGTAAGCCTATGCGCGCACGTTCATTCACTCACTCTCATTTTGTCCATAGGGAACGTCGAACAACTGAATAATGAAAATAAAACCCACGATGCTATCGCTAAGCATTGAGGAATTACGTACGCATCAGCGCGTCCCGGATGAACTTATATAGATATATAACGTTTTTACTGTATACACCGAAATGTGCGCACGCCCTATGGAAAATATATCCACAATGTTTATGTATACATATTGGTGGGTGGCTATGCACAGTTTATTCATAGACAACATTCATTTACCTGTACTCCATATTGGTATGTAAATGTATCGCTTCATTGCAAATTGAAATATCGCCAGTATCAAAATTTATCTCGTTAACGAATTGAAGACTAAAACTGACGTATTTATCGACATTTTAACCTCAATGTCAATTTTTTTTGCTCTATACAACTCAATGAATAAAAACAAATTCATGAAGTTGATTGGTCCCGATGGGAATTCATAAAACTGATCAACCACATTTTTTCCAACTAAATCAAAAATTATAAGCAGAGAAAGTTCATTTTCCAAAGTCTATTTCTACTCATAACTTTTTCAGAGCCATTTTCCTTCACGCTCGTGATCAATTCTGAATAAAAATTGAAACGAAAGAAAAAAAAAAGGAAGTTCATCCGAAATAGCGATTATCAACACCCTCACCCTTAATATACAAAATGTAATAATAGGGAGTGGGTTCGGTGACAAGAGGAGAAGGAGAAAGAGGAGGGGAATAAATATAATACGCTCTCCATTAGTCCATTCGGATTGCGTGTGTCCTACCTTCAACCATATCCAAAATGTAACCCCCTTTACACCCTCCCTACATTATATATAAACTCGCCACAGTATATATTCATCCCCCCATTCGCTGTTTAAATACATATATACATAAATATATTTAGAGGAGGGTGCGAGGATTCAACACATACCGGAGGGGTGTTGTAATGGTTGACAAATGTGATGTTCTGGTTTTTCGTCGGTACCGGGTATTATACCAAGGTGTGAACTATGCAACATAAATACTATATATATATTTATTTTAAGTATTAGTAACAGTAGTGGTAGTATGTATCAATACATCAGGGACACAAAGGTGAAAACGTATAAGCAATACAGCACATAGGGTGAATATAATAGTGAGAAAGCGATAGAGATATTAGTTTTGAGGGCAAAACTGTCAAGCCGCTTATGATCAATGGTCACAACGACGATCGATTGTGATTGCATAGGTGAATGTTGGTGTGTGGGTGACCGGCTTACGATGCCAAATCATGAGGAATGTGCTTCTTAAATCGCCCACACGCTCGTCCTCTCTTTTTAGTCCTCATCAGATCATCTTGCATATATATACACTTTATCGCTCTTTTGGTTTTCATTCACTGACACCTTTTGCTCTGTATACATAATAAGTGTATATGAATGTGAGTATATGTATTGTGTATATACTTTTCTTCACAGTGACACGATCCGATTTTCCGATCCGCATAGGTATGCACAAGTCTGTGCAATTGGAGACGAGGCACGTTCTCTCTTGTCATAATGGATCATCGTAGAGGATCATTTTAAAGCAGTGGATATTATATGTCGATGTGTTTTGATATTTTATTTATGTTTAGGTGTGTGACAATGTTGGAGGATTGCGGTTAAAGAGAGAATTGGATTTATATTTGAGTTTTAGTATGATGCATGTATGGAAATAGAGACAAAAGATTCATTAGTCAGTATTTATATTGAAATGAATGTTTTGATGTAGTATTTCTTGATTATGTGGCGAAGTATTGAATTGGAGAATTTTTGAGGTTAGATATGAACATGAACACCTTTCTGCAAGGGTTTTGGTAATATTTCGATTGGATTTCTCCAAGTGACACTGATTCATCATACCAGAAGTATAAAATGTTCTATGATGAAAAAATTGGCAATGGAATTCCTGAAAAAAAAATCGAATTTTTGTCAGAATAAATCATATTGAAGTGTCTTGGACGATACGATTTGTAAATCATTTTTGTTCATCTCATTCCTCACGTTACAACGATGTCAAGATGGGATGTAGAGTTCATATGACATCTCCAAATGCTGTATCAAACATAACCAAGAAATATATACGCGTAAATCACCGTATACCGTCGCTTGTTGTCACTTCTCGTTTTTGTATTATAGTTCTCTACCACAAGCAAAATAACAGAGTCACAGCATACACATGCTAATCCTCAACCCATACCAATCGTCACGTACTGTGTGTCGCACAGATATATAAACCTCACAGTGAGGATCTTTAAGAGGTCCGGTACGCAGTCAGCACCTGAGCCTCTATTGTAATATACCTATAGTGCTACATACACTATATACATAAACTAAACACCATCTCTATACAAGTCTACAATCTCTCCTGTAATTACTTCCAGATGTGAAACTACATCGATGACTCTGTCGACATTTTATTTCGTCGCATCGTCGAATAGGTAGAAATTTTCCTTCTCTTCTCTCGTGTTGATTGTTCACTTTGTACATTGTCGACTCACCCATCATCTTTATTTCTATTGGTATATAGACATGTTTCCATATTCATTTATATCTCGTATATAAATCTTGTACTTTCTCCTTTAATGTATATTTGTCAACGTATTCGATTTGACACAGAGTTTGGTTATGTTGTTTTGTGGTAACTATTGGATGGGCAATCATTGCTGTTATTTTAGATTCTCATATACGAAATTATTTTATTGATTACTCGATAATAATGTTATGGAGCTTTTGTGTTCATCCATTTTGATGTAGTGAAAAATATTTATCAATCGTAAAAATGATACTGACACGACTAGAAATTAATAATGAAGAACATCAAATTCGTGAGATGTAAAAATTGTATTGAGTGACAAAGTATAGACGAGGAAACGACATAGGTGAATTTTTCCCTTTCTCTTCTATTGGTTCTCCACTCTGTTTCAACTCTGTCAACTACTCTCTCATCTCCATTTTTATTCTTACAAACATACTCATATATGAACACAAATAAATATCTTGTACTTTCTCTCCATTTAACAGACACATATGTCTATAAATTCAACACATATAAAAATTAGTTTGATGAAATATATAAATATTGTGAACAGTGTATACATACAATACATAAACATATTTTTATTTATATAGCGAACACGAAATTTGTGTCGTGTAAATTCATAATGTCAACGTGAAAGGCACTCGATGGTTTGATGGGTAAATTTTTTTTTCTGTTTTCTTGTCCCTTCAGAGTGACGCGACGAGAGATGATTTAAAAGACTCGGCGAGTCAGAATGAAGCGGGATAGAACGAGAGATAGAGAATATATAGTGGTAGTAGTAATAGCAGCATCAGGGGGTGAGACGTAACAACAAACACACCTTGGATCCCGCGCAGTGCCAGCACTCTCGAACAGCATCGTCGTCGTCAGTATATGGACATTTTTTTTTTTTTTCACATACTGTACACATTTCAGTATGAAATTGGTGTGTCTACATGTGTGTAAGTATGTTGGAGGTGTTCACGCGCGGTGTGTGATATCAAGTTGCTCTCACACTTCCTGCGTCTCGTTTGTATGTGGCGCCAATGCAAGAGAGTCACGCGAGTTGCTTTGACATTCAAAAAATTTTGACGAGCACCATCCCCTGATATTTACCACTATTTATGTATAAATCTATAGGTTATATAGCTGAAGGATGAATGTGTGTTTGGATGCAACAGGAATAGCCACACGACTGTGACATTTGAGTTGGAATGAGAAGTAAAAAGTTCAGTGCCATTAAATTTTTCTTTGTTTTTTCTTCCTCTTCTTTTTCTGCTTTTCATTTTTATCCTCATATTCTTTTTTTTATAGATTCCAATACTCTACTTTCGATTATATTTTATAAATAGAAAATAACTTTTTTTTTCTTTCTAACGAAAATTTAAATGTTGTTTATGTGAATATTTATGGATTGATTTTATATGATACAAAATTACTGGATTGAATGGACTTTTTTGGTTTTTATACTCTACAACAGTCTTTTCGTCTCTTACAATGTTACATCTCTGTACAAACAAAAACTTCCAGCTCTACTACTCAATCAATTGCACCATCTCCCCTGAATTTTCCCCCGCCATTTTGTATTTTTGTTCCCAAATTGGCACTTTCCTTCCACAAATAAATTTACATTTTCCATTTACCAAATGCAGCCATGCACAATCTATAAATGTAATAAAAATTCCCAATGAAAATTCATATTCATAGAAATTTTTCATTCCAACAGAAATTTTGGTTCGCTACTTATTTTCATGTGAACAAATTCATGGACCTGTACACTTTCATTCGTACGTGTCAATTTTATTGAATATATCTATACACATTCACACCGTCCACATTTTGAATTACGTTTCATATTGGACACAGAAAATTGTGGAAATTGACGTACCGTTGATGCGGTCATTGCGTGGATAAAATAATGTTCATCTACACATTTGATTATGGAAATTCATAGAGTTCCCTCACTCATGTACATACACGCACGATTGCATATGGGGAGTGTATATTGCCGTATAAATGATGCGTTGATGCCACAGTATTCACACACATTATCATTATTGTTATATAGATGTGTAGGGATAAACAGTAAAACGTGAAATGGATTAAATTGCAATAAATTCAATGTATATACATGAACAGTCAAAAACGTTATACCGAATAATTGCAATAATGGAAATCTATTATATAACAAATTGATAATAATTCAAAACGAAATGCACACGTTTGGATTTCATGTACATATAAATAGTGTGCACAAATATCTTCATATATTTAAACAATTGATGTACATCGATAATTCTCTCCCAAATAAATTTTAACATTGTAAATAATTCATGGTGAAGAATAATGTAATTTCCTCATGTTTATTTTCACTGATAATTCAGTGAAATCAAAAAAAAATATCCTCCCTTTCATTCTAACCCAATATCCGAACAACTTTCAAATTTACTTCAACCCTCACGTTATCTGCACGAGCAGTCTCGATATAAAAAATTCTACCAAGCATATAAATGTAAAAATATACATTAAACAAATTAGTCTATGCAACCCCCTCGTTAACAATCTCATTAAGCTCACAACGATTAGTAGAAGCGGGTGCGCACAATGTTTCAACAAACTCACCGTCCCACTCCATCCCTGGAAGTAAAACAAACAAATCAGTGCGGTGTGGCGCCACCACAGATGCGTCTTGTCATGCCGCGATGCCAACCGTGTCTGTGTTTCTCCCTTTCTCTATCGCTATATTCGCTTTTGCTCATTCACTCTGTATTCACCTCCACCCTCGTTTCGTTCTTGCCGCACATATCTTTCCGCTCGCTTATATACACCACTCTTCACCAATATGAAATATAGAGACTTGCGGGAAAGACTGAAATTCACTGTCTCTCCTTTTCTTGCCTCCAGCATCGAATTTCCACGCTCAATGTATAAATATATATATATATATCTTGAATCTTTGGTTTGACTGGAATGTTATCCCGAGGCGAGCTCCTGAGCAAACAATCTCAAGGAGAAAGGAAGACAGTAAGTTAGAGTGGAAGAGAGGAGTGAATAAAGACGCGCGCACTTCCTCGGCGCCACCTTACATCCCTGCTTCTAGTTTTACAGTTTACTTCTCTGTGTTAACATATATATGTATATACATATATACATAACAAAGAAAATATTCTTTGGATATAGACGCACGACTTGAATTTCAAAAAGTAAAAATTAATTATGATACCAGTTTTCTCTTTATGTTACATCAGGAATATCTAAAATTTCGCATTTTATCTTCTTTGTCGAACGTCTTTTTCAAGTGATCATAAATCCACAGTTTGAGAATTTGTGAAATTGTAAATTTCAACTGAACATGAGAGTGTGAATATCTGCAAAAATTGAAGACTGGACATTTTTTGATCAGTGTGTTGAGAAGTAAAATTTTTTTATTAAAATTCGGGGAAATATATTCGAAATTTTGAGAGGACATACTTCCTATACTTGGGAGGGTTAACGGTTCTCACAGTGGAAAATTCACTAATAGCCGTTAAATAATAAAATATAGGTGTGTATGTATGTACTTTGCGAAAACCACGAGAGGATTATTCTCCCTAGAAACATGTTACGCCCTTGGCTCTTCACAAACCCATATAGGATCATAGTTCAGTCCTTTGCACATATATACCATCAATATAATAGTTTGAAGCGCTGCATGTTTATATATGTGATCTATCCCATCACTGAAGCAGATTATCGAACAAGTTACAAATGCAGAGGTAAAAAAACGTGTCATACATCGCAATTTTTTTTACTTTTTTTTTCCATTATGTTGATCCATTTTTCTTTTCTCACGCAAATAAATATGTATATATGTATATGTGGATATTTCGCGGCTGTCATTGGACAGAATGCACCACCAGTCAGTTACTAATTGGCTTCCATAAGTATCTCCAACAGCTTTCAATTCTCTATGTAACACTGGTCACTGCATTGCTCGAAGTCCAACGCTGGATTTACTGGTTCGATCCCCATTGTCAAACTAACCATATCCATCCCTTATTCTTCATCCTTTTCTAACAATCTTCTTCACTTTGAGTATTTTCACAAACTTTCTCACTGTCTTCATTATTCTTGGACAAATAAAACCCACTCACTCGCTCCCCCTCATCCTTTGGAGGATTCCGTCAAGAGTTTTACATTCTCTCGAATTTTCTACGGATCTCGAATGGTTTTTCCCAATTTTGTCTCACTCATACTTATGAACATTCTTATTCTATTGAAAGTATTCCAAAACATGTGTTTTGGATTTGACGGTAAGAAGACTTTGCTTTCAATATTTCAACAGATTTGATACCTGATTTTTGGCGCATCTTCACTTTTCACTATTACTCTTATTGGTACTTGGAATGTTGGTGATACAGGAATGTGAATTACCGGCGGATTATATTGCGGCCATAAATAGTTCATCAAGTGAATATGGAGGTGTAAGTTTAGATATTATGAGGATACACTTTAAATACAGAAATAATATTAAGGTGAAAAAGATTTAGAGGGTTTTAAAGGTGAATTTAACTATTTGGCAATGAGTTGTAAAAATTTTGTGTGAACACATGTCAAAATTCTATTTCATCGATTGTTCATCAGATACGCAGTTATTGATCCAGTTAATAAAATCTCTCGAATGCTGATAATTTATTCCAATCTGGACTATGGAAAAGATCCAGGTTAATTAATAATTGATAAAAAAAGATCGACGATATTTTTTGATTTATTAGAGAAGCGTTTATAAAAGAAAAAAAAATATTACAACATAAAGGAAAATTGCAGAGAGACGAAAATTTTTATCACAAAAAATTTCAGTCATTAAACCGAACAATTTACTCACGATATTGTAATTATTCCCAATGCTACATAAATCTTTCAGTCAAACACATGACTCCATCTCAAAAAGGAAAACAATTCAAACTTTACAATCAAAATATAGCAGAACGCGAGTTTATTTGCGAAAAAACAACAGGACGTGTGGATGAATAGGGAAAGCGAGTTTTATATATAAATATATGTAACGAATGGAACAGAAGTTGGATATAAAACACAAGCATGTTCAGTGTCGCAGGAGCGAAAACATTTTCTCTTTTACATCTACATACCGTAGACATGCATATAACTATATAATAATAACGTACGTATGTTATATACATGAACTCAACACGCTCGATAAAGTGTAGCGCATATTCGCGACGACACCCTGAAGTCGTTGCGCATAATCTATGTTAACTATACATATATTATCACGATATTTAGACTATCATTACAGGAAGGAAGAAAAAAAAACGAATTTTTCCATTATTCTACAAAATGAATGAGAATAGATTTTCGCAGAAGTGTTGTTTTTCATACAAACATAAATTATCTCTCCATTCCTTGTACTTCTGCACAACTTTCCATGTGAAATCAAAAAATTCGTCCTCAAGAACTTATTTCCAAAATTAATTGAATTACAATCAATTGTCATGAATAGTAAAATTGGATCTCTCAAAGAGAATATTCTCCATTTTTCTGTTGCTCTCGGAATGAGTTTTCCAGTTCCAGAATGGAAATTGTTCATCATCAGTGTTTATCAATGCTGCAATAGATGACATGTTGCGTGCTATGAACACATCTAAAACAAAAAAACAGACCGTAAGAATATAAATATCAACGCCAAGTGTCTCTGTGATCACTTTCGCATCAGTAGCATGAACCGAACCTATAATACAAACTTTCACATCACCCAAGCAACACAGAAGTAGAACCTCACACACCAAAACCTTGTGTCGAATAAAGCCATGCGATGTAGCGCCCGACAAGGTAATAGAGAGAGGGGCGTGCAGTATCTATACCCACCGAGGAGTGGGGACGAAACTCACACCGTGTCTTCCTAAGTACGACATACAAAAACATAGTGGGGATAATCGCATCCATGCAAACACACACATCGAATACCAATATACAAATTCTCCCCACAATTCTCCCCTTATTTCACATCTAAAGTGGGGATAATTAAACTCACACAGTTGCAAACGGTAGCGTTCGTTCTACAGTGACGAAGAATAGTTACCATGACAACGGGGATTGGATCGGGCCAATCGGGATGAGTTGAATGGGCGTGGCCTCCTCATTGGCCGCTAGAGGTCCATCGGGTAGTTGGAAGAAACAGCAGGCGCGAACAAGTTGGTACAGGAAAGATCTCATCATTATTAAAGTGCGAGTGAATAAGAAACATCAATAAGCAGACGTGATGGAGGTGGCGCAGAAGAGATGTAAATACAAGTAGGTAGCCTGGTGAAGACTCCTGGTGCAACGGGCGTACAAACGTATCATGCAGGGTAGGGCCGGGGCCGAGATGCCGCGTTGTAAATGAAACCAGTTTGCTATCCGATACGATCGAGGCAACAGCAGCTCGCTTGGTGCCTTCGCGAAATAGCGTAGACCCACTGCGGCTTAAAAGTGATACGACGGGAGAGAGGAACAGGAATTGAGGAAGAGAGGGGAAGAGAATAAATGAACAATTAATAGATAGAATTTGATGATAATATTATTGATAATATGATGTTTCTGTTCCTTATATTCGTTCACATATTCATATTCTGATGATTACTCGTGAAATTTTATATTTAGAATTAAAATGACCCTTTGCGGTTCGTGCTGGCATCAGTTGGATCAAATCGAAGAGAATTGTGATTTAATATTTATCAACAAGTTGTCAATAGTGCATTAATTGAGAATGAAAAAAAACAGTGTGTTTACAATTGTGGTACGGAAATTTTGCTACGGGATGAAAAAAGTTGTTGATGAAGTTTGTTAGAGACTTTTCATAGTGATAATTAGTTATCATCCGTGGACAGTTTTATTGTAACATTGTTCATATGATTTGATCACCTGTTTTGGGATTTGTCCAAATTACCGACAATGTCATGAAGGAGATAGGTAACAAGTGAATGAAACAAGATGAGAAGACTATATAGTTATCAGTATTTTCATAACAACGTGATCCACGATATTCGTTTGATATGACAGTGGATGAACGAATATGCTTTTATATTTATCTGTTATGATTCCGGAGACATCGTGCGATGAATTCGATATGTTCAATTAATGGTAATTGAATGCGTTCGTGAATATAAGGACAACTGTCTTCAGTGAATTACTGTATTAGAATTTCGTTGCAGTTTGTTTATTCTGTTAGGAGAAATATGTCAGCTGTTGCACCAGCAGGAGCTGCCTCTGCGGTACCCACTAATAATGGTCCAATAGTACCAGCGCCACTATTTGCATTGCCAACATTATCATTTACCGTTGGTCAAGTTGCAACAGTATGTGAAACATTGGAGGAAAGCGGTGATATTGAAAGGCTGGCACGATTTTTGTGGAGTTTACCTGTGGCACATCCGAATATACAGGAATTGAATCAGAGTGAAGCGGTTTTAAGGGCGAGAGCAATTGTTGCTTTTCATTCGGGTCATTATCGTGAATTATATTCAATATTGGAACGTCACAAATTCACGAAAGATTCACATGGAAAATTACAAGCAATGTGGCTTGAAGCACATTATTCAGAAGCGGAAAAATTACGTGGCAGACCTTTAGGTCCTGTTGATAAATATAGAGTACGAAAGAAATTTCCATTACCACGCACAATTTGGGATGGTGAACAGAAAACTCATTGTTTTAAGGAGAGAACGAGATCATTATTACGAGAGTGGTATCTACAGGATCCTTATCCCAATCCTGGAAAGAAAAGAGAATTGGCAGCTGCGACGGGACTCACACCTACTCAAGTTGGAAATTGGTTCAAGAATCGTAGACAGAGAGACAGAGCTGCTGCAGCTAAAAACAGGTCGGCTATTTTTCAAATTTTCATTCATTTTTATCATAATTTTATGTCTGTCCTCGTATAGTGAGAAGACAATAGGTTCGCTGAAGAGAACTAACTCAAGCTGAGAGAATATTAACATCGACGGAAAATTGAATAACAAAATAATTGGGATTATATATATGTATACACGAACCCACACAAAGGATGTTTATTTTGGGTTTCTCCGGAATCCTGAAATCATAACTGCTATTGAGAAGAACAATGTCCCCGCTATTGTAATCATTCAAGCATCGAAAGCCAATACAAAATCCTTTACAATAGCATATTCGCAAACGGTTCATGTATTGTTGAGAATTTAATCCTGTGAACATTACGTATGACTTCCGGTACTTTGATTATGTCCACAACTATCGTAAACTACTTGATAGTAATTAATTACAAAATATTTGGCGGTTTTGAGAATCTCTTTGCGGACAATAACCAGCTCTCGTATTATTTTCTCTTTTTATGTTTGAATGGACGCAAGTTGCTGTCATCGTTGTCCTCTTGTACAAACGAGCGCCTTTGTGAGATATATTTTTGTATGTGTATATATGTATATATTCCTACAGCTTCACATTTTCTCTCCCCTCATGATTATTTCGCAAACGTTATACACCCCAAATATCCGAGGGTCGCCCGCGTAATTTCATTTCTATATACGTCCGACGGGAGGGTCGCTGCCGTCGGACCAGTGCCCGATTTTCGAATTATGTCTTGCAAATCGGATTTCATTCATGTCGATTTTTATTATTTGACGTAATTTCATTCGTTGAATATTCAGCAATGTGAAAAAAACAAGAAACAAGAAATTTTCAAACTGAAAGAAATCACACAAAACTACGTGATATTATATATGAAAATATGAAGATTAATTTATCAATTTGGTGATGAATTTTTTTGCGTATTTCGTAGAAAAATTTTGTCAGTTGTCTAATTTTTTATGGATTAACAATTATAAATTGTAATTTCCATTCCTGAATGAGGCAACGTGCACAGGGTGACGACTGATGAAGCAATTAGGAATATGCATATTGACGAGAAAAAATTCTCAAATTGATAAGTAGACATTCGGACAAATTATCAGATATGAAAATTTTCTAATTTTATAGTGAGAATAAATTCATTTGTCCTATCAAATTGATGGCAATTATGAAATGCTTAATATCAAAATATATTTCATTCATAAACAATTGCGGAACATGGAATTTCCATTAGTTGTTAAAGGGCTGCTGCACGGCGATTATAACCATCAGGTAGAAGTATCAAAGGTAGAAAAGGAAAAGTGTGAGAAGATCAATTAATACACTAAGTAAATGAGCGATACATTCTAACGGAAATAATGGCCTTTATATCTTCCTCCTTCAAATATGTATTCATATACATGATTATAAATTTTGTCTCTCTATCTCCTACCCTTGATAGCCGGGACTTGCACAGGTATCACTCCCGCTGCTAGTTTAATTGTCCTGTCAACTTGTTATTTCCATAGGTGTACGATCCACGTTATTGTTTCAATGCCAATGAATATGAAATGCCCAAAAGAGACTGAAAAAATGTACTTTGGCTTTCGCCAAAAATGTTCATTGCAGATTTACGAACACACCAGATGGGTATCCCACCCCAGTAACAATTGTAGGTTATGGATTTTATCCAGTAATAACTACAGGTCATGGGTTTTTCCCGAAAGATTTCAATATACTTCAGTATTTACCTGGAAGTACTGTATTTCATATCATTCTCCTCGGCATTTTTTATCCAATTTCAATACAAAAAATTTTGTCTTCTCTGTGAAACATGATGAGCTTTCTGTTCTTCATCCCCGAATTGAAATAATCTTCAATTATTAACCACAATGACAACAATGAATAAGTAATTAATGCTTCTCAAATGACAACAATTTTCATGATCGTCAGTGAAAAAAAAAACAGATAAAAATCATTTCTCCACGTTTCCCACATTTCTTCAACATCCAACCAAAATAACGTTAAAACGTTCGCATTTTTCTCAGCAGTGACGTATACCATCATACACCCATGAGATACACACGTTCCATATAAATCCACAAGATGAAAGCACATCTATAGAAAAGAGGACTCACTGCAGAGGAGGTCCTTTCGCATACGCCGATCCACGTACAGAGTTACGAAGCGACAGTATATTATACATACATATCTTTACATATATATAAATATGTATATGTATTGTGGCGCAGCGTCGTACCACGGTATATTTTCGCGGTCCAGCGAGCGAGTTATTCAATATGCTCAACCCCGAAAGCCCCGGAGCAATCTCCGCATTTCTCGTGTGGTATACGTGTGCAGTGCTTGCCGGATCGCGTTTGCTTCACTCTTCTATCTCACTGATGTTATACATACATACATATTTATTTATATATACATATACACATAGATTCTCCTGACTCTCTTCTACTCTGTCATATCCTTTTTGTTGCCTTTGTGAGTGTGCATCTGCCTCGACATACCAACTTTCAGTACATCATATACGCCAACTTATATAGCAGACACCGATTTCTTTTATTTTCGCAAAGTTACATCGTCCCATTAAATTGTAAAAAGTGTATGTATAAATGTGTACATGTATATTTATCTTCCATGTCGTCTAGAGATTTATTTTTATTCCATTTCATATTATTCGTTTGTTATTTCGTTTGTTTTGTTATTTTGTTCTGTGTATACATCAGTTCATCATGTTTTCTGCTTGTTCGTCACCGTCCGTTACCTTCATAAATTCGAACTAGCTACAGATTGCCAATGTCACCTTGGTTGTGCAGTATTTCACGTCTGACTATGCTTGAGGATATTAATTTTTTCACGAATACTTTATAATGTGGTTTATATGAAAGAAAGGTGCACAGTGACGACAGATGTGTGATGCAGTGTCTTCTTGTTTTTCTTAAATTTATCCTCTGCGTATTTTTTTATCTCATTGTGTTACTTTTTGTGGTTGATATTGAGTTCATTTTCTGGGGATGAGATGGTAGTAAATTAATCTGGATGAATTAGAGCGTCTTTGGCGAAATATGTTTCTACTGTGATGTTCATGGTGTATGATGTGATATCTATCATTCCTATCTGACAAAAAAATTGTTATAAGAAATGAAATACTGTGTCGGCCCTTGGTCAGTCGTTGTATGGATACATGTATATAAATATGTATACATGTATTGAAGAAGACAACGGTGATGATTAATTTCACATGTTGGATGTGTCCAGATGATCATTAGTGGGCCCCCAGACTTTTGCCCATGACACCTGCTCTCACTTTATAGAACTCGACATTCGCGTGATGATGAATTGTACGTCAAATGTTTTATTATTTGTATGTGGATAGTATTTCTGTGTGTATGTGAGTGTTGTTTTTATTTTCAACTTGAAATCAAAACTCAAACTACTTAACTTCACATATATTTTTCGTAAATTAATTCTCAACAATTTTTTTAGCACGTCAATTTTTTGTTTGTTCATTTATTCAGATATTTAATTAGTAAAGTTTGATGTATATTGGTGTGTGCTTATGACACGAATGAAAATATTGCTCTAGTTATTTTCTTTTTCCTTCTTGACGTGTCGTTATTATATTGGAAAATAATTAGACTCATTTATGGTATGTGAGAAAAGACTTTATATAGAAAAGAAGAAAATAGTGAGAAAGTTACTGGTGGTGAAGGTATGGTGAGATAAGTATAGAGAAAATAAAATCGTATTGGTAATTGCCTGAGGAAGTGTGAGAGGGGTGTGCAGCTGTCACTTGTTTCCGCGACGCGTAGCTTTTTGTTTCCTGAACTCATCGTGTGCCCACACACGCGTTACATTCGTACATCGTTGCACATATACAAGAGGGTTGTCGCGAAAGTGTTAGGTTTGTTATGAATGTGATGGAAAAAAAAATAGTGAAATCGGTTTCTATACATTTATGGTATGGGGTTGCTAAATAACGCGTCAGTGTTTTCATGCTATCGCTGTGGGGGTTCCCCCAATTGTCCGACTCGGGATGTATTATGAACGCTAGAGGATATTGCCACACCACAATATCACCCACTAATTCTTTCACGATGAAATATATTTATTGATTTCTTTAACTGTTATTGAATATTGATAATTCTCCTAGTTCATCAAATGTTTTTACGTTTTTTTAGTTGCATTTCAAAAACCCATTGACATTAATCTCATTAAGGAGCACAACATTTCTAAACTCGTAATTTGATTTATTTTATTCTGTTGGTTGTATAAAAATGACAAAATATCAATTTTCCGCCTCCTCTCATGTTCTTTCGTGATCAGAAATAATTTTATGATTCGTCTATTGATTCTTTTATTGTTTATACACACGAATGCGTCACTTTTTTTGTGTAATTCATTTGATTCAATTGATCAAATGAAATATGAATTAATAAACATCATGAAATGAAGGAGATAGCAGAATGGCCTCGAACATTTTATTTTGACGGTTCGATGTGTCAATCGATCTTTTTTTCTCTTTCTCCTCTCAACGTCACCTTACCAAATAATAATCTTCATAGTCGATACGTATATTTACATGAATAGATATTGGTTTAATTGAGAAGAGGGTGTGTGATGTTAATGTACACATCTCGCACTCGGTATGCTCGTTATTGTATCCAATCGATATTGACCCTGTTGGATACTCTCTCAGTCTATCCGACACTACTGATTATCGTTGGTGGATAACCATGCACTTCCGCCCCTGTACATGTATCTATTTAGCTCTGATATAAAAGCCCTTCATTATCCATGGTACGATAACAAGATGTACCGAAAAAAAAAAAAAAAAAAATGGACAAATAACAGACGTACATTGATGTGTTGGTTGTTGGATCCATCTCGATTTTCACTGATTGAAATTCTCTATTCTCCACTACAATTTCATTCGAATGTCAAACCAATATCCTGTTTCGTCTCTTCATTTTCCACATGGATATCAATTTCTCACATTGATTCAAGTTGTATTTGTGAATTATGAAATTGTTTTGTTTGAATATCGAACATAATTTGAGTCTTGATCAGTGAAAGAAAATTTTTCAAGTGCCATTTAGTGAGATATGTCTTGGAATAATTTCTTATAATTCTGGAAAAACAGAATTTCATGAACAATATGAAGATGAAATGAATTACGAAAAAAAAAATTTTTCTATTTCATAAACAATTGTTCTTTCATTCAACAATCAATTAATCTTCTCACAAATATTTTCCAACCATCATCATCATCACCATGTACATATACAAACCCACATTCTCAACCCGAAGCACTGCCACCTGTGATATAGGATTGCGTCGATCCAGATCGAGGTATCCAGTTACGAATGAGCTCAAAAAAAAAAAACAGAATTTAAAGATGATGATGATGATGCTGGAGAGAGTAAAGAAGAGATTTCCAGGTAAGTTCGGCGTTGATCAAGGCCTTGTGTATTGGAAGAGGGCACGCACATTTTGGTGAGCAACCATCAAGAAGACGCGAACCCTCGACTGGTGCGGGTGTATCGAATGTCCCATGCGGTTTCTCGTCTGTATGGTGTCCGGCTACCCCTCGCCTGTTTCACGGTTAATTAAACGACTGACAATTTGACCACGGGACGGTTTAGGTTGGCATGTTATATGTACATATACATATATAAATAAGTGGGAAGTTGAGAAGAGAAGAAAAAAAAAATAACCGCGAGAGAATGACGGTGAATGAAAAACGCGAAGAGCATCTTTAGATTTATATTATACTCATACATGTGTACAAATACATTCAAACACACAACGAGATTTCTTTGATGAATGAAAAGTTGATCTGAAGATATATCTGTCTTTCATACCAATTCATTTTTTTTTGTTCCATCTGAAATGGATACCATATACGTTCATTGTATTTGTTGAATAAAAATTTTTTTATAGCACGTCGTTCATGTGTGCACGGTCGGGGATGATGTCAGGGATCTTCATCCTTTTCATTGGATTCTTCTCATCAGATTCTCAACTTCAATACCATGAGATAGTTATTATATTATTCGTGGATGTCCGGTTATAACAAACGATCGGTGAATGATTTGGCGGATATGGGATGTATAAATATGGAGCGAAGAATCTGTTGAGATGATGATTTTTTTATTTTCTGTTCGGCTTTTTTTTTTTATGAATGTATTTTGAATCTGTGTATGGTTGTTTCATGGTATTGTTTCATGTTCAAGTCGTTAAATAATCAGAGAATTTTAATGTTTGAGAGATGATTAATAGTTGAGAATTAAATATTTTTTTTATGTGGTGTTGGAGCGGACATTTTTTGCATTTCAAATGTGTTTGGTTGAATTAGGGTAATTCATATGACTTTATATTAATTTTTGATGGACTCTGCAGTGATTTCACTGTTGAACATAATTTTAGGGCGGTTTTGATGGATTCGGAAAAAATTTAATAGAAATATGAAGTGGATGACAATCGCGAACAACAATTAACAAAAATTTGAAGATTCCACCTCGTCAATTATGAACAATACGATAGAAAATTCAATGAGAAATAATTTCCATGCAGTATATGATGGTGTGTGTTGAGATCACCATATCATTGACCTGTTTCACTCGTCCTTATAGCAAAAAAGGAACTTCAGAAATTCCAAATAATCAATTGCTACATTTATATTTAAAACGAATCCGATCGTCATTTGTAAAATACTTCCGTCCCCTGTTTCACTTTGTTTTTTAGTAGACAAGAGTGTTTTTAACGCGCGTAAAGGGTGAGTACACACGTCGTACGTGTAAGTCTCGGGGTACGAGAAGGGTGCTGACTGGAAGGCAAACAGTTTAGATGGAAACAATTGACTGCAGATTGAAGAGGGTAAGGGTAGACATCTGACGATCGATTCCTGTGCACGCACGTTGTAGAGCTCTAGAGCGCGCGCTACTCTACGCCAAGTTACATCTGTCCGCACCGATGAAAATAGATTTCGAGAGTATTGCTAAAGAGTGTGTGGGTTCTTCAGTATGTATTTACGAATGTCAATGTGTATATAAATTGATAAATATATTTATTTGGTAGTTTTCAGTCGTGGTAGTTGAGGGTGAGTGAAAGAGAGGAAAACGAGAAAGGAATAAGCTTTGGGGGTTGAATTAAATTTGATTGTACGCTATTTTTTTTTATTCTGTCATGTTTAGAGGAAAACGTTTATCAGTAAATATTTCTGTCGATGAAACTCATGTATTGAAATATTTTTGTTAAAACAATGAGAATTTTTGTGTGGAAAGCTTTTTAGCTAAACGTATTGTTCGATGTTTATATTTTTTGGCTGGGTCAATAATGTGAGAACAAAAGATGGATACAGATATGAAGAGGAAGAAGAAATAATAATAGTGAATTTAGTGTAACGTCTAAACGATTTCCCTTGGGGTTGCTGGGGACAGACTGAAGTGTGACACTTTCGCTTTATCGCTCGCAATGTCATCAATGTCCTGTGTATTTTCTATTGTTTTGCTTTCAGTTTCATGGATATTTCCTTTTTTTTTTCAACTGTAGTAAATTTTTGTCTTCATCTGAATTTTGGTAATGGGTCGAAATACATAGTGAAGCTGAAGGTTTCATTTATAAAAGTAAAATTTCCTCAATGAATAGAAATAGAATGGAGTTTCATGCTGTTTTCATTCATTCGCATTCATCAATTAGGATTTCTACACATTAAATAAGTAGATTATAATAATTAATCATAAATTAATATGTAAAAAATTATCTTGTCATGATCAATCTCTTGATTTTATTGTTTACTAAGTTCCACTCTGTTTTTACATTCTTATTACGAGTATTTACACTTGAGAACATTCGATAATGATGAAATCAATGAATTGTTGATTTTATGCAAGAAGTAAATATAATTAGGCATCGTTTTTTTCTTTCCGAGAAAATTTCAACTGGTTTTTAGACACATCGAATAGATTCACATCTACATTAAATTAAAAAGCATAAAATCCTGATGAAGACATGCTATTAATATGATTGAATAGTTTTTATCATTTGAAATTCAGAAAATTGAAAAATTAAAGAAGAAAAAACGATGTGGGATCGTTGTTGTACCTTTTTTTTTCATGCGCTATGCGTTTCTTGTTTTTTTTTTACCGTCTTCACGGGTCATAGTTAATCTATACACGATGGGCGTGCGATCATTAGAAAGTGTAATGCGGCGCACGGTATTTTCTAGATTAGCGTCACGATGCAACGCAACGTATACCCTCCTTCGCGCGTTGAGCGTGTCAATTAGCCATGGTGGTAATATATAGTGAAGTAATAGTAGTAGTAGTAGTAGTAATAGTAGTAGTAGTAGTAGTAGTAGTAGTAGACATGTTTGATGGTTGTAGGATACTCATCATTCCTTAACCACAGACTTGACTCAAACAACTTTTCATTTCATGTATACTTTATTATATCTGATGAGGACAAAAAAACCTGAGTGATTGGGACATCGTTCGACTCTCATTACGTATGAGAACAAACAATTCTGATAAGTGAATAAAAAATTATTATTCAATCTTCTCTAAGAACACAACCGGATAATTCATGGGCACAAATGGTGATTTTCGTTACTTAATTTGCGATTTTTCGGTTGTCCAATCCAAAAAACATCCAATGAAGAAAATTTTTCTGTGAATTTTTATTAGAATTTTCATAATTAAGAGACAATTTCTTTTGGAGATTTTACAATATTTGGTGTTGATCATTTTACCTGTTGAATAGACGTAACTAAGACTAAAATTAATTTTGTTCATATCATTCAGAAGATCTAAGTCAAAATTTTAAGCTCAACGAATGGAAATCATCAATTGTTTCACAATGAAGATAAGAAACATAATTAAATGTCTCTACTAATAATCTTCATTATTACATACATTACATTTTTTTTCTCTTGTCATGGCTGGTGCAGCCTCAATGAACATATCACTTTCCACCAGGTGACTTCAACGCTGACACGAAATGAACTATCTCATACATGTATACATATTGTGTCCATGTTGTAGATTTTACAACATGAAAACTTGTACGGTCGAGAAAGAGAAGGTTCTTAAATGGCAGTAAATCACTCATACCTTTCGCTTCCCACCCAGGGACTATAAATGCGCAGTATGCATACAAACTCACCTATGCACATTCGAGTTTCTTTTTGTTTAATTTTTTCCAGTTTTTTTTTTCACTTCTCCATATCCAAGCAACGACCAAGCTAACGTTCCCGCACTGATTGTACCATACATAAAATTACGATAAATCGAGAAGCCTTTGCGCTGACATGCACCGACGGTGGTCTATTATATTTTCACATTTGTATATATATATACTCACCTCTATTATATTTACGCCCCAATATTGCACGAATGTGTACGTTGAAATATTTCTCATATCATATTGTGTTACTCTCACCTTTGAATTTAGAAATTTTATTGTTTCGGTTCATGTAAATTGAATTTTTTCAATTTTTATGCGTGAAATGTTTTATTTATTTGTTTTGTTTCCTTTATTTTTCTCTTTTTATTCTCTTATTGTTTATATTATTAGTGTCAGTCCTAATATCGTGCGAAAGGTTGGAATTTTTTATTTTTTTCCATCATTGGTGATTGTATCAAACGTTTAACAGAAAAAAATCAGATTAAAAAATATCGAATTTCCAACTTGGTGTTTATTAACTATTTTATTACTTTCATTTTATTTTTATGATTGAATTGCGTCAATCTTTCATAGATATCCGATTGCGTTAAATAATATCCACAGTGATCAAATTGATTGCTAATAATTATGATGAGAGTTGAAGAGAGATGAAACAGAGACGGAGTGACGGTGTTTGTGGTGATGCGATAAGAGATGAGCATCATTAGTTGAGGACAATGCTGTTTTGACGGTGTTGTAACAAAAGGCATTGGGTTGGCACCCAGAGTCTCTCGTTCAATACTTCTCCCTACACCTCTGTATTTCTCTCTGCAGAAAGGTTGTCCCACAGAGACAAATCACCGCGCGTGTACCGCATCTCAGAACAAATGACAGTGGCTCGTACAACATGGCGTCGGCGCTTTTGTGAACTGTGCTCATTACTGACACTTGGAATTTTTCATATGTCCACACACGCATCTTTTCTTCACAATTTATCTTTTTCATTCCTCACTCACTTACTCCTGTACTTTCTGAATAGTCATCAACTGAGAGAAGAATAAAATTATTACTTTGTATTAATTTTACCGTTGCTCTAGGTTATGAAAATTTTATTGTTTTATTGGTGGATTCTCATTGACAAATTTGTAGTTTGCTATTGTTGATGTTCCATTATGGAGCATTTGTTGGAGGAATATTCAAAATTTTGTACGAATGGTTGCAAATTTTCAAGAATTTCTTCTCCATGACGATACAACTTCGGATGATTACGAAAATTTTCTGACGTATTTGTTGAATCATTTCGTAAATCAGCGTCAAGACATCTGGAGTGTTTGAATTATTAATGAGCTAGTGAGAAATATTTTATTGGAGCTGAAGAATTGGATCTTCCACATTCACGAAGTGTATTCCAAATCAATTGAAAAATTAAATTTGGCAATGTGTGAAATTTCGATTTTGAAATGCACACATGAACAATTGAAGGAATTGAAAGATAGAAAAATTCGAGTGTCAAAGAAATTACCAACTCTATATATAGAAATTAGATATAAGGTTATATAAACCGAAGAGTTCAAACGAGTGTGCAAACATGAAACAAGTGACGATGTATAGTTAGGGTGGATTTCTTTTTTCCACTCTCTCTCTCTCTTTCTCTCTATGCCCATCTTTTTATCTTTATTTGACTCAACCCCCCACTGTAAAAACAACGATGCCACGCGACGCTTTGCCTATGGGATTACCATTTGGATTAATCCCATACGTTGTTGCTTTCGATCGCGCGCATTCGCCTCAAAGGCGAAACGCAAACATAACGTAGCGACGAATTTCAACAGTAAGAGGATCCCGTTAAAAGGATTTTATAGAATGGAATTGGCAATGAAATTTTTTATTCAATCTCTGTAATAACAACGCTTTCAAAAATATCACTAATGTGATATAAATTAAACAAATTTTCCATTATTTTTTAACCGTAGTATTTTAATTCCAATCATTTTTATTATTTTCATTGCAGAGTTACTTCGATATACTTCAAAAATTCCGTTGATTTATTTTTTCGCAACCAATTTCTACTTCAGTATCATCATAATTCACTAATAATAACTCACAGTAATTGAGATAAAATTTTCTTCCTCTACAACAAAGTAAAATATACAAAAAAAAGGGAAGAGAATTAAACAAGTGTGAGATTCTTTTACTTCTTCTTTTCTTCACCTTTTTCTTCACCGTAATCATTCCCGCTTGATATTATAATTGCTCGGCATTGAAGAGAGCCTTCTGAAAAGGTGGTTGAAAGCATCATGGCAACAAGACAACCCCTCATTGTGTCGAGTCATCTCTCAATATGAAACATGGCGGCAGCACGTCCAGACATTTGTGTACATATATAAAACACAAGCTCAATATGCAGTGGAATTAATTTCTCACATACCATTTACATAAGTGTATTCACTGTTTTATTTATCTTTTTTTTTCTCTCTCCCGTGTGTCGATTTATTCATCTATATAAACTGTACAGGGGTGTGGGCGCATGGATATTGAAATTTCACCCTCAATGGTATGCAGTTTGCGTTAGAGAACGCAGAATGAAAGGGATATAGTTGCGACAAAGCAAGTGGAGAGAAGGAAAAAAAAATGAGAAAAAAGGGCGGGATTAGTCTCGGGCGTGATTAACTTGTCAAAAATCACGAAGTCACGTTTAGAGTTATTTATTAGGTGGATAGCGATCGTGATTCGAGCACCATGCGGTCATGTATGTGTATGAGAATATGTATTCATATATACATACCTATGCATAAATGAAAATCGATCTCTGGCATGAAGTCGTCCAGTGACCTCTCACGAAATTGATCCTCATGGTGGATTTATTACAGTTTTTAATTTATTAAATATTTTTAAGCATCCGAACACCACATGCAGGTGCAAATGAACATGTGAAATTATTTTTTGATAAAATAATTAGAAACACAATAGAAGAAAACCCCAAAAAAGTTTTAGTACAGTTGTCTGTTATTATTATTATGATATCTGATGGGAAAGTGGAAATAGATTTTTATCGGTTATCATTTTGTTTCGTAATTTGTGAATTATCATTTTCCAACGGATGTGGTCATTAAGATATTAATCATGTTAATTTTCTGTTGAATTAGTGACATGAATGAATGCACAGGAATTTCTATCTGTAAATAAACTCATGGAAAAATTGTCGCATTTTACAAAAATAAATATTTATTCAATTGCAAATCACTCTCTGATCATAATTCCATCCGGCATTTTTCCTTCTTCATTATATCATATACAAACATGCACACATACTCATGAACACCAATCCTCACCATGGAATCGTGCAATGACCTCTTACGAAATTGATTCACACAACTACACAACCTTTCAAAATTTATCCGCTGCTCACAAGTAGCCTAACACGAAATTGTCAAACTATTTACAGCATAAAATTTATAAAAATGAGAACAAATTTTCTCGTGGCAATATAAACTTGTCTATTACTAGTTCAATAATAATATTAGCGATAATAATGAATGGGAAAAAAAAAATTGTGGTAGTAGTTGTGTAGTAGAAATGGAGTTTGTATATGAGGCAGTTGACAAACGAGAGAACTCTCATGTTATATGTCACTTCTCTTTGCTCATTCCATACTAATATACGCGAATGAGTCGACTTTCATATACATATGCATGTACACATATCCAATGGTTTCACCGTTGTTCATCGCACTGTCGTCGGACGATAAACAATATATAAGTCCCGGCATATAAAACCGTGGTTGCTCGCGAATGACGGAATGATAATTTAAACGATGACTCTCAGCTTCTTCGCATTCAATTACTAAATAATTGGCGGATGGGAGAGAAGAGCATTGAAGATAAAGACAGTGGCGTAGCGTTGACGAGAGTGCGTGGGAGGTGAAGAGGATATATATGTGTATGTGTATATACCACAAAAGTCGAATGAAAATAGAAAAAAAAATAATAACGACTTACACGAGCTTGAAATGTAGTTTGTTATGTGAATATTCACAAGATATACTTTCACAACTTCCTCTGTATATCTATGAGTTTTTTTTTCTTTCAATTACTCTTTTCTTTCGTCCATTTTGTCATTTTACACCTTCAAGAGAGGTGACGAGCGTGACTTATCGCTCATGAAATTAAAATACAATTTGTGGAATTATTATTGTGCATTGCCACTGAGGGATTTTGAAGACAAAAAGATATTTTGAAAGTGTTGGAATATTTCAAATGGTGATCATGATGTATATGTGTGTGTGTGTCATTTTTCTCCGGGGTTGATGGCATGACATCACATTCAGGAGCTCCTATGAGAATTAATGTATATATATATATATATA